>OZ024894.1:36838616-37077341 GCA_964017195.1 Siderastrea radians
CCAGCGTCCTTGAAGCGTCGAAGGTTACAGTTTATTTCCTGGAAAATTTTAAGCAGAAAAATGAATGATTGAACGATGCAATGAATGAGAGAAAAGCAAAACGGAAAAAAAACAACGAACTGGATGAATTAATGGCTAGATGGAAGGCGGTATAGATGGAAAAATAGATGGAACAAAATTTAAAAAAATAAATAATAACATTACTGGTTAAAAATACTTGGAAATTTTGAGCCAGAAAAACATTTACAAGTAAACTTGGACTAACCGTTCTCACAATGGTCCCCACTGTATCCAATTGGGCAGCTACACGAATAACTGTTGACACCATCTTTGCATGATCCACCGTTTTGACATGCATGATTAACACAATCGTCGATGTCTGTTGATTAAAAAAATAACGAATTGACGAATGACAAAGGAGCAGTCGACCGAAAAAAGTAAGCGGGGAGGTCAATGGAAAAAAAATTAATGAATGAGTAAATGGGAAGCTAACAAATAAAAGAACAAGGGGAGGTGCGGACAGGCAGGAAGGAAAAAATGATGATGGATGTATGGACGACTTGATGGCTAGAGGAACGACTTTTTACGATGAGTTTAGCAAAATATTTTTTTAACACTCTGAGCCAAAAACAATTATTATGATCGCCACTGTACCCAACTGGGCAGGCACACGAGTAACTGTCCACACCATCTTCGCATGATCCACCGTTTTGACATGTGTGATTAACGCAGCCGTCCCCGTCTATCGAAAAAGCAGGTTAAAGGCAATAAAGTAACCTCTGTCAACTGTTGATACAAAGCTCGTTACATTTGAATTTATATGAAACATTAACACAATGGGTGTAGTGAAAACTATCAAACTGCTAAACTAGAGGAAATGCAGTTAAACGTGAAGCAAACAACAAAAACAAATCTCCCTCCTTCTTTCTCCTCCTCCCCCTCCTCAATTTTCTTTTGCCTCCTCCACCGCCACCACCACCGGTGGCAGTGGCGGTGGTTGTGGAGAAAACAATACAATTGTGGTGATGGTGGTGGAGAAGGAAAAAGAAAATTGAGGAGGAGGAGGAGAAGGAGGAGGAGGAGGGAAAATAAAATTTTGGAGGAGGAAATAGAGCCCGTGATGAGAAAACTAGCATACTGTTGAGTCAAAGAAATTAATAAAGCAAGAAAAATGTTTGTCTGTTGAAATTAAATTTTCACTTAAAATCTGCATGTAGCTGGTTTGTTGGGGCCATCATTAAAATGCACAATTTATGAATCAGTAAACCCAAAATAGTTTTCTTTTGTTACAGAACAATACTTGTTTGCAGTAACAATAAAGGCGGCAAGAAATGGAAGCTTGCACAAGAACGTCACGGTTCAGTGATTTTCAATCACAAATGAGATGCGAGTTGGAGACCTGTCGAACTGGTTATACGCTAATGAGAATCCACCGCATTTTATTCATGAGATAAAGACAATAGCCTATGACGTCTTCGACGTTAATGTATTCTACGCAAAAGGTAATTAAATCAACAAAAAAGGGGTCTAACCGGTGCCTACTATACTACTACAATATATGCTGGACGCTGAACATCAAGGAGCTGCCCCGGAAATTATGAGTTTTAGTCGAGTAATTACAAATTGACAGTGGATCTCCACTGCGAGAACAAGAATTTGGCTTAGGAATCAAGGTAAGTAAGGTTCACTTATATAACAATACTGTTTTGTTTCTGTGATAACTAAAGAGATGGGTTTCAAGCTTTATTTGAACAAAATTTATGTAAGCCGGTCAAAGATAAACAATTTCGCGAGTTGCTTCAACTAAGAGAATAGTTACTAATAAAAACTAATGAGGCAATTGCTACAAAGTCTTTTACTGCTCTTTTATTGCTAATTTTCACGGTCTGTGTAAGCTACTTTGACTCGTTTTAGCTCCTTTTTTTGGCATGTTTTGACTTACAAGTTGCAAAACAGGCTCCCAAGGTAAAATACTCTTAGCTTCGCAGAACGCTTCGCAGTTGCTGACAATCAATTGTTTTTCCTTAAGTCAGAGAAAGCTGTTAGGGAGTTTCGGCAAACTAAAAAGTTTTTAGTCCTGCTTCTTACTTGTTTTAAATCCCGTCTATGACATTAGCCTGCTATTTTTCAGTGCATACGACAACTGCCGAAAAGAGATTCAAGGCCTCTCAAATTTTAACGCTCGCGCCCGTCCTCAAAAATGACGCGAACGAGTCAGCGCACACGGTTTGCGCTTGTTTACCATTTGCTATACGCGCGAAAAGGGTCACCTCACTTTAAATACGACACACCATCAGAGCCAGCTCACGCAAATATTGTACAAGTTTATAGATTCAGTAAACACCCTGGCAAAGCTTTATCAAATGACTCTATCTCAGCATTTCCACTTAAAATTGCGCTGTGATTGTAAGTCCACAACATTTTGACGGCTAAATGACGAAAATAGTGGGAAATAAGAGCCCATGCCACGGAAAACTGGAAAAATTTGTTAATTTCATTGACACCACCTTTTTATTTCGAGTTTAAACGTGCACCTTTTTTTATCTTAATTTTAAACGTGCTTTAATATTATTTTCTGCCAATTCATACCAATACAAATTAAGAGTAAGCCAGTGATAACTTATTTTATCCAAAATCGTAGGACTAGGTTATCGACCACTTGTGTATTATTTGATTTAGAACACTATTCAGAGACTACGTATCAAGTTATAAAACAATGTAGCATTCCTTACAGCAGGGGTTTTGAGGGGCTCCGCTGTTAGGTTAACCTATCTATCTATATATATTATATTTATAAAACTCTGAAACAAAGAAATAGCATAAAATACTTTAAACTCACTATTCTCACAATAGTCCCCATTGAACCCAACTGTGCAATTACACGAATAACTGTTAACACCATCTTGGCATGATCCACCGTTTTGACATGTGTGATTAACACAGTCGTCGATGTCTTTTGATTAAAAGAAAAAGAAATAAACGAAACAAGAATAAATAAATGAATAAATAAATAAATTTGCAGACGTGCCAACCTGACGAATGGACGATTGAACGAACAAACATAGGCGAAAGTCAATGGAGAGAAGTATGAACGAGCGAATGCTAAAACCAACGAAAGAACGAACAACCAAAAGAACAAAGAACGGAATGAGCAAGCGGAAAAACAACTTGGTTGGAGGATCGAAGAATTGATGGTCGGATAGAATGATAAATGCCTGTATTGTTAAATTGATGCTTTGAGAAATGACGCTAAGGATAAGTTAAACTTAATATAGTTATAAAAATCTGAAACAATAAATTAGTATAAAATACATTGAACTCACTATTCTCACAATGGTTCCCACTGAACCCAGCTGTGCAGTTACACGAGTAACTGTTAACACCATCTTGGCATGATCCACTGTTTTGACATGTGTGATTAACACAGTCGTCGATATCTTTCGATTAAAAAAAAGAAATAAACGAAAGAAAAATAGATAAACAATGAATTAAATAAATAAATTAGCAGACGTACAGACCTGAAGAATGAGCGAGGGAACGAACAAACATAGGCAAAAGTCAATAAAGAGAAGTATGAACGAGCGAATGGTAAAAGCAACGAAAGTTCGAATAACCGAAACAACAAATAACAGAAAGAACAAGCGGAGGTGCAGCTTGGCGGGAGGATCGAAGAATTGATGGTCGGATAGAATGATAAATGCCTGTATGGGTGAATTGATGCTTAGAGAAAGGACGTTAAGGATGAGTTAAATTTAATATATGTATAAAACTTTAAGACCAAGAAATTAGTTTAAAATACTTTGAACTCCCTATTCTCACAATGATCCCCATTGAACCCAACTGTGCAGTTACACGAATAAATGTTAACACCACCATGGCAGGATCCACTGTTTTAATATGTGTTTAAAACAGTCGTCGATTTCTTTGGATTAAAAAAAAAAACGAAACAGAAATAAATAAATAAATAAATTAGCAGATGTGCGAACCTTACGAATGAACGTTAGAACGAATAAACATAGGCGAAAGTCAATAAAGAGAAGTATGAACGAGGGAATGGTTAAAGCAGTGAAAGAGCGAATAACCGAAAGAACAAAGAACGGAAAAAAACAAGCGGAGGTACAGCTTGGCGGGAGGATCAAAGAATTGATGGTCAAATAGAATGATAAATGCCTGTATGGGTAAATTGATGCTTAGGGGAGGGACGATAAGGATGAGGTTAACCCTCGGACGTACAAGCAAACTCACTCCCCCACCGTGGTACAGGTGGGGGGGGGGGGGTTAAGGGAAACCCCCTTGGGTTTTCGTTATGTTACCTTCAGTAGAAATTCTCTGATGTGCTTTACCAGATGAGGTACTATTATGGGTTGCTGCGCCGCTGGGGCCCTGTGACGTCATTCAAGATAGCCCCCATATTGGGTGCCATCTTGGATTCTACCGAAAATTTGAAATTGTCAAAAAACGTTAAAAATTGGAATTTTTTGATGCTGGACATGTAGAATATGACATAATCAAACATTCCCCTGCTTTTAGTTGACATTTGTTGCATTTTCCGCCTAAAAGGGTAAAAAAAGAACCTGAATTTTTCTCCCAAAATGGCTTGACCACCTGCTATTTATTACGTCATATCTCATAATAAAAGAGACCGATTCTCACCAAACTTGTGTTAAAATGTGTCTTATGGATATGAGCACAGCTACTGAAAACGGCAGCTTTGGATGATAATTCGTCTCGGAAAAATTCCAGGAAAACCTCATGGGGTGGGGGATTCAAACTCCCCCCCCCCCCTTGTACGCCCAAAGGTTAAGATAATATATTTATGAAACTCTGAGTCCAAGAAATAAGTATAAAATACTTTGAACTCACTATTGTCACAATGGTCCCCATTGAACCCAACTGTGCAGTTACACGAGTAACTGTTAACACCATCTTGGCATGATCCACCGTTTTGACATGTGTGGTTAACACAGTCGTCGATATCTTTTGATTGAAAAAAAGAAGAAGAAATAAACGAAAGACAAATAAACAAATAAATAATTAAATAGATAAGTTAGCAGACGTGCGAACCTGACAAATGAGTGAGCGAATGTTGAGCGTTGCGAATGTTGATGAAGAGAAGTATGAACGAGTGCATGGTAAAAGTAGCCCAAGAAGGAATAACAGAAAGAACATAGAAACGAATCAACAATTGGAGGTACAGCTTGGCGGGAGGATCGAAGAATTGATGGTCGGATAGAATGATAAATGCCTGTGTGGGTAAATTGATGCTTAGAGAAAGGACGTTAAGGATAAGTTAAATTTAATATATGTATACGACTCTGAGACCAAGAAATTAGTATAAAATACTTTGAACTCACTATTCTCACAATGGTCCCCATTGAACCCAACTGTGCAGCTACACGAGTAACCGTTAACACCATCTTGGCATGATCCACCGTTTTGACATGTGTGATTAACGCAGTCGTTGATGTCTTTTGAAAATAGTAAATGGAAGGCAATAAATTAAAGAATTAGTGCACGAGCAAACTTAATGAACCAACGATCGAAAAAATAGAAGGACGAGATAAAGGACAGAAAAGAAAGGAATAGGATGGAAATATCGATGGATAGATAAATGTATAGGTGAATGGACAGAAAAACCATTATAAAATGGTATAGTCGCCCATGTCTGTTGATAAAAATCAATAAGTAAATAAACAAATTAATAGAATGAAAAATCAACGAAAACAAAAACAAAGCAATATCAACTACTTGACTTGACTAAGTTCCTTTTCCCGGGGCTGGAAATAGGGCTGGTTTTATCCGGCTTCCGTATTCGTACTTTTTTTTGCAGAAATAGGGGATTTGCCTCGTGCCCAATCCCAACCTGGAAGGCCAGGGTTTTTCTGTCGGTGTCCTTCCCTTAACCATAAAACCCCGTTATTTGAAGGCGTTGAACATTTGCCCTTAGCCGCTGTCGCTTGGTTACGGTGAAACTGCATTTGTAGGAGTAACGACGAGGACGTGTGACATGTGACTTGGTGGCAGAGCCTATAACCCGGTTTGCAATCCTCAGCACTTAGAGGGTGCACCTGGTGACCCCTGTGTACGCCATCGATACCTCTTACCATCCTTTACCCCCTGGCACCGACTTACACACAGACAAATGAATCACGGCGGGGCCAAACCACCCCCCAAATGGGTCACTTAGACTAATTTTGCTTCTTTTTCATATTTCTTTTCCAAACTTGGCAAAAAACCTTGGATTGTCGCCCAATTTATTTTAAGTATGAGAATGACTTAAAAAACAAATTGTGACGTCATAATGGCTGACGTCACAAAACGAGTTAACTGAAAATTTCAAATTTGAAATAAAAACTTATGTCATCTGAAAGAACTTGGCAAGGGGAGTAAAATGCTGAAAACCGTACCTCGCTAAGACAAACGTATCTTGAGTTATGGCAATTTAAAGACATTTAAAGTGTCCCCCCCGGAACCATACTTTTCTTCTAAAAACAACCCTGTTGATCTATTTTGTACAGTTTTTTTCCATGCAAGCTAATAATCTGGTAAAATGGACTTCTTGTTGTTCCAAAAAATCGTATCATTTTAGATTTTAAGTTTTCGGCTTGAAAACGATAATATTAGCAGGAGCATAATTGATCACGTGACACTTAATTACGTCACAAAACTGGTTTGGGGGCTCTAGCTCTGGCAGGAAAAAAATTTTCCGAGTTTTTCTTTTTCATTTAGCTTCCGTCATTTAAGACATCTTATCTGCAACTTAAATGGTGTCGTTGACGCAACAAAACAACACTTAAATTCAAACGTATTACACAAGGGGGGGACCCTATTTTGAGACTGTGAAATTTTCAAAATCTAAAATGCCATATCTCATCCATTATTTATCACATCGACAAACGGTTTTCAGCATTCAACTCCTCTTGACGTGTTCTTTCTAAAACACCAGAAAAAATTTAAAAATTCTAAAATTTTATTTTAGAGAATAATATGACGTCACCAATTATGACGTCATAATTTGACATTTGGCATCACCATTCATGTCAAATTGTTTGGCACAAAGACCCATATCAAATTACCAAGTTTGGTAAAGAAATGATGAAAAGTAACAAAATTATTAAAAATTAACCAAAAAACGGGACATTTCATGACCCATTTGGGGGGTGGTTTGGCCCCACCGTGATTGCACAAGCAAAATTTGTAATGATGCTGTGAGAGAGCGATGGGCACCTGTAAGGATGAATTGATAGCTAGAGAAACGACTTCAAGGATGAGTTTACCTAAATTATTTTTATAACACTCTGAGCCAAAAAAAAACGATTAAAAATTTGAACTTACTATTCTCACAGTGAATCCCATTGTACCCAACTGGGCAGTTACAAGAGTAACTGTTGACACCATCTTTGCATGATCCACCGTTTTGACATGTGTGATTAACACAATCGTCGATGTCTGTAAATGAAAAAAAACAATCAATCAATCAATCAATCAACCTACCTACCAACCAACCAGCCGACCGATCGACCGACCGACCGACCAACCAACCAGCCAATTCATCCATCCATGCGTCCGTCCGTCCGTCCGTCCATCCATCCATCCATCCATCCATCCATCCATCCATCCATCCATCCATCCAGCCCCCAAGACAAGCACGAAGGGTGTTGAAAAAAAAAGGGTGTGCAACAAATGAAACCTTCACCCTTGATTACCTCTGAATTGAAACAATTAATGTACTCCCGAGATAGACTGAAGAAAAAGGCGACGCAATCGAATTCATTTGAGGATTAAGATAACTACAGAGGTCATCAAAGAAGTTAAGCGAGCAAGACAGACTTATCGGAAGGAAATGCAGAATAAAGAGGGCGATTGTAAAGGCTCTTGGAAAGTTCTTAACGATCTTATGTACTGCAAATCAGAAAACACACAGATAAGGGAGAAAAGACATACTCCTACTGAGCTCGCAACCAGTCCTAAAGATAATGCTCATCTCCTTAACGTACACTTTACTGAAATTGGTAAAAAGCTTGCTTCTGAAATGCCTGAACCTCTTAGCGCTATTAGTTTCGAAACTTATTTGAGTAAGACTAATACTAAATTTAGACTTCAGGAGATTGATCCATCTAGAGTATTGAAGCTATTTTCCACTGTTGATTTAGGTAAGGCCACGGGAGTCGGGCAAATATGGAACAAATTATTAAAAATAACAGCTCCACACATCTACCTACCCTTGGCAAATCTTTTCAATCTGTGTATTAAAACCAGTACGTTTCGTAATGAGCTAGAAATTGCCAAAGTCTCACCTGTTTTCAAGGCAGGTAAACACAATGATGTTCTTACCGTTGCACGCAGGTAAAGGCAAAGATATTCCTACCGTTGCACGCGTTTTTGAGAGGCTCATTAACGAACGATTTCATAGCTATTTGATAATTGCAATCGTATATATGCACGTAACAGTCCAGATTTAGACCTTTACACTTAACCGTAACAGCCTTATTAGATCTCACTAATGACCAGTATGTAAATATTGAACGCTTAGATAACAGCAGGATCAACATAGTTTCCCATAAGGAAAATGCCATTAAGAATACATAAAGAAGCAAGCGAGGGGAAGTGCCTGGAGTGGAAGTAGTGATCATGATCGCCCCACAGCTGATTAAGCAATAGAGGAAATTACATAGCCAGGTGAAGAACAAAACAAGCTTGACAAGAAAAGATGGAATATTCAACATGTCGCGAGTGTGGGACAAAGAAAAACTCTGAGTCCCTGACGGGAATCGAACCCATGACCTTCCGTTCACCGGTCGGGCGCTCTAACCACTGAGCTACTGGGAGGCTCGTGGCTAGGTTTCTGGTCGAGGAATGGCAAACTGAGCAGTACGTCCAGAGAATTCAGCGAAATAGAAAAGAGCTGTAAGCCACGTGTGTGGAGAAATGCTGAAGGATTTCTGGAGACAGAACAGTGGAAGTGCTGGAGTTATGCAGCTGCCAAGAGGAGGCTGTCACTCCTCTACTACTCGAGGTGGTTATGACGCAGTGGTGGTCAGCTCAGAAAATACCGATGTGTTTGTGCTGCTTCTCACTTTTCTAGTTCCATTGACGCCAGTTTGTTTCAGAAATGAGGTACTCAGACACGCACAAGGTTGACTGACATTGGTAAATTGGTTGCTACTATTGAGGAAGATGTTTGTCAGGCTCTCGTTGGTCTTCATTCCTTCACCTGATGTGACACAGTTGGTGCTTTTGCTGGTAATGGCAAACTTATCGCCCCAAAGATTGTCAAGTCAGACAATGATGCACAACAGGAATTCACTGAGCTGAGTCAATCCTGGGACCTTTCGGAAGACCTATCCCGGGGCATCGAGAAGGCAACCTGCTCTTTCTACTCATCTGGGGCAAATGCAAGTGACTTGAATGATCATAGATACAGTCTTTTCTTTGCGATAAATGGAGAAATTGAGTCGCACCAGTTACCATCTTGCAAAGACTGCCTTTAAAGGACACCATGCGGGCAAACTATCAAGCGTGTATTTGGAGGCGCAGTCTGCATTGTAGCCCACAAATCCTCGACACAGTTGGATTCAGATGGATGACGGAAAGCTGAGCGGAAGACTAATCAAGTCTGCCAATTGACTTGATGGATGGAAAACCTGCTCCCGAGGCAGTGCTGGAGTGTCTTGCATGCAGATGTCCCAGATCGTTCAGACTTTCAGACTGCGTTTGCATGGCGAACGTCCTAACATTTACACAGACTCGTGTTGACTGCGGGATCCGAGCTGCACAGGAGAATGTGGAAGTCATTGTTGATGGACATAGCGAAGAGGAGGATGAAGGTGGTTACTGAGAAGTCTGCTTATATAAATGATACTCCATTGTTATGTTCCTCGGCCAATGTCCAGGCCTAACTGTCAGTTCCAGGGATTTTTAACTTGCTTATGCATTGAAGAAGTGAAACACAGTTGACTAGCAGTTGTTCCATTTGAATACCTCTGAACTTAGAGTGAGACTAAAGAACTCTGATACTCGAAGATTAATTTTTTTAACATCTTTATTGATACACAAGACACAAACAAAAAAATACATAAAGATTGGTAGCATACAAAATAAAAAAAAAACAATATATAGAGCGTACAATGTTCAGGTGAAATTACGTTACAAAGTATATGAGTTATTATATTTTAACTATTATCGCAAGCGACATGATGTATACAATTTTATAGTGTGCAGAGAAGATTAATGGATACAGAAGAACACAAATAATGTGTGAAAGCATTTTTTACTGTGCTAAAAACAAGTCCAGAATAGAGCAGTTTTCAATTGACTGTCGAAAGTAAATTGCATTTGCTTTGGTTTTGCCTTACTTTGCTCTGCGCTTGATAAAAAAAAAAAAACAGCACCACTTTCTCAACCAGTCAAAAAGGAAACCAAAACCAATCCCGACATGCTCACAATCGTTTCGTGCTTGGCGTCGGTTACATGTAATTGCTTGTCGTTCTGATCGGTTCATTGTGTTGTTTGTGTCTGTTGTAACTGGTCAGAGTAATTGCTTTTGTTTTGCCATCACGACACTCAAGAAAACCGCTCTAACACGTGACAGTAACATATTGACAGACTCAAAGGAAAGTATTAAAAAGAAACTTCTCATTTCACATGGTGAACAGTTCAAATTAGCAGGAGCAGACGTGATTTACGCAATCCAACCAAATAGCAAAATTTCATCTATTGGCAGCGATAGGCCACTTTGTTTAGTTCAAATGAAATCTAGGGGACTGGGCACTAGTTATCAAGGATACCAAAAATTGAAATTTTGTTGTCACAGTAGACATTTGTTCGGCTTTAAAGTACTGTGATAATGATCTCTAGCAAGTAGGAAAAGATTAAAACATAAAACAGTGTAATATTGTCGAATAAGAAAGCACTAGAAAGAACAGAATGCGTTTTCAACTATTAAAGCTCACGTGCCTAGTCGTGTGATTAAACCCTGTCCAAAAGTATTGATTAAAATGGCATACTGGTTGACTGGACGTCATTTTTGACTTGTTTATTAAGTCGTTTCCCCAGTTCCGTACAATAAAGTTGGTAAATTATGTTAGGAATGCTATGTATAATTCTCACGTTGGAAAATGGCCCAAGGGGGGAGGGATAAGAAAAGGTGTCATTTTCCCCCTGAAGGTGACACAATTGGCAATGCTATCACCCGAAAATGTAAACTAGGGATGTTGACCTACATCACCATGGACATTAGCCTTTGTCCCCCTGAGTGGTACCAAACGGCCAAATTTCGGGTCCTGGCTCATGCACTAATATGTGTTTAAAACAGTCGTCGAATTCTTTTGATAAAAAAAAAACGAAACAGAAATAAATAAATAAATAAATTAGCCGGTGTGCAAACCTTACGAATGAACGATCGAACAAAAAAACATAGGCGAAAGTCAATAAAGAGAAGTATGAACGAGGGAATGGTTAAAGCAGCGAAAGAACGAATAACCGAAAGAACAAAGAACGGAAAAAAACAAGCGGAGGTACAGCTTGGCGGGAGGATCAAAGAATTGATGGTCAAATAGAATGATAAATGCCTGTATGGGTAAATTGATGCTTAGAGGAGGGACGATAAGGATGAGGTTAACCCTCGGACGTACAAGCAAGCTCACTCCCCCACCGTGGTGCAGGTGGGGGGGGGGTAAGGGAAACCCCCTTGGGTTTTCGTTATGTTACCTTTAATAGAAATTCTCTGATGTGCTTTACAAGATAAGGTACTATTATGGGTTGCTGCGCTGCTGGGGGCCTGTGACGTCATTCAAGATAGCCCCCATATTGTGCGCCATCTTGGATTCTACCGAAAATTTGAAATTGTCAAAAAACGTTAAAAATTGGAATTTTTTGATGCTGGACATATAGAATATGACATAATTAGACATTCCCCTGCTTTTTGTTGACATTTGTTGCATTTTCCGCCTAAAAGGGTAAAACAAGAACCTGAATTTTTCTCCCAAAATGGCTTGACCACCTACTACTTATTATGTCATATCTCGTAACAAAAGAGACCGATTCTCACCAAACTTGTGTTAAAATGTGTCTTATGAATATGAGCACAGCTACTGAAAACGGCAGCTTTGGATGATAATTCGTCTCGGAAAAATTCCAGGAAAACCTCATGGGGAGGGCATTCAAACTCCCCTCCCCCTTGTACGCCCGAGGGTTAACACAATATATTTATAAAACTCTGCGTCCAACAAATTAGTATAAAATACTTTGAACTCACTATTGTCACAATGGTCCCCATTGAACCCGACTGTGCAGTTACACGAGTAACTGTTAACACCATCTTGGCATGATCCACCGTTTTGACATGTTTGATTAACACAGTCGTCGATATCTTTCGATTGAAAAAAAAAGAAGAAATAAACGAAAGACAAATAAACAAATAAACAATTAAATAAATAAATTAGCAGACGTGCGAACCTGTAAAATGAGTGAGCGAATGTTGAGCGTTGCGAATGTTGATGAAGAGAAGTATGAACGAGCGAATCGTAAAAGTAGCGCAAGAAGGAATAACCGAAAGAACATAGAAACGAATCAACAAACGGAGGTACAGCTTGGCGGGAGGATCGAAGAATTGATGGTCGGATAGAATGATAAATGCCTGTATGGGTAAATTGGTGCTTAAAGAAAGGACGTTAAGGATGAGTTCAATTTAATATATGTATACGACTCTGAGTCCAAGAAGTTAGTATAAAATACTTTGAACTCACTATTCTCACAATGGTCCCCATTGAACCCAACTGTGCAGTTACACGAGTAACTGTTAACACCATCTTGGCATGATCCACCGTTTTGACATGTGTGATTAACGCAGTCGTTGATGTCTTTTGAAAATAGTAAATGGAAGGCAATAAATTAAAGAATTAGTGCACGAGCAAACTTAATGAACCAACGATCGAAAAAATAGAAGGACGAGATAAAGGACAGAAAAGAAAGGAATAGGATGGAAATATCGACGGATAGATAAATGTATAGGTGAATGGACAGAAAAACCATTATAAAATGGTATAGTCGCCCATGTCTGTTGATAAAAATCAATAAGTAAATAAACAAATTAATAGAATGAAAAATCAACGAAAACAAAAACAAAGCAATATCAACTACTTGACTTGACTTAGTTCCTTTTCCCGGGGCTGGAAATAGGGCTGGTTTTACCCGGCTTCCGTAATCGTACTTTTTTTTGCAGAAATAGGGGATTTGCCTCGTGCCCAATCCCAACCTGGAAGGCCAGGGTTTTTCTGTCGGTGTCCTTCCCTTAACCATAAAACCCGGTTATTTGAAGGCGTTGAACATTTGCCCTTAGCCGCTGTCGCTTGGTTACGGTGAAACTGCATTTGTAGGAGTAACGACGAGGATGTGTGACATGTGACTTGGTGGCAGAGCCTATAACCCGGTTTGCAATCCTCAGCACTTAGAGGATGCACCTGGTGACCCCTGTGTACGCCATCGATACCTCTTACCATCCTTTACCCCCTGGCACCGACTTACACACAGACAAATGAATTGCACAAGCAAAATTTGTAATGATGCTGTGAGAGAGCGATGGGTACCTGTAAGGATGAATTGATAGCTAGAGAAACGACTTCAAGGATGAGTTTACCTAAAATTTTTTTATAACACTCTGAGCCAAAAAAAAACGATTAAAAGTTTGAACTTACTATTCTCACAGTGAACCCCACTGTACCCAACTGGGCAGTTACAAGAGTAACTGTTGACACCATCTTTGCATGATCCACCGTTTTGACATGTGTGATTAACACAATCGTCGATGTCTGTAAATGAAAAAAAATCAATCAATCAATCAATCAATCAACCTACCTACCAACCAACCAACCAACCGACCGATCGACCGACCGACCGACCGACCAACCAACCAGCCAATTCATCCATCCATGCGTCCGTCCGTCCGTCCGTCCGTCCGTCCATCCATCCATCCATCCATCCATCCATCCATCCATCCCCCTTGACAAGCACGAAGGGTGTTGAAAAAAAGGGTGTGCAACAAATGAA
The DNA here is from genome assembly GCA_964017195.1 of Siderastrea radians. Lineage (NCBI taxonomy): Eukaryota > Metazoa > Cnidaria > Anthozoa > Scleractinia > Rhizangiidae > Siderastrea > Siderastrea radians. The sequence continues at coordinate 36,852,663 of OZ024894.1, forward strand.
ACCTTCACCCTTGATTACCTCTGAATTGAAACAATTAATGTACTCCCGAGATAGACTGAAGAAAAAGGCGACGCAATCAAATTCATTTGAGGATTAAGATAACTACAGAGGTCATCAAAGAAGTTAAGTGAGCAAGTCAGACTTTTTATCGGAAGCAAATGCAGAATAAAGAGGGCGATTGTAAAGGCACTTGGAAAGTTCTTAACGATCTTATGTACTGCAAATCAGAAAACACACAGATAAGGGAGAAAAGACATACTCCTACTGAGCTCGCAACCAATCCAAAAGATAATGCTCATATCCTTGATGTACACTTTACTGAAACTGGTAAAAAGCTTGCTTCTGAAATGCTTGAACCACCTAGCGGTATTAGTTTCGAAACTTATTTGAGTAGGACTAATATACTAAATTTAGACTTCAGGAGATTGATCCATCTAGAGTACTGAAGCTATTATCCACTGTTGATTTAGGTAAGGCCACGGGAGTCGGGCAAATATGGAACAAATTATTAAAAGTAGCAGCTCCACACATCTACCTACCCTTGGCAAATCTTTTCAATCTGTGTATTAAAACCAGTACTTTTCCTAATGAGCTAGAAATTGCCAAAGTCTCAACTGTTTTCAAGGCAGGTAAACACAATGATGTTCTTACCGTTGCACGCAGGCGAACGCAAAGATATTCCTGCCGTTGCACGCGTTTTTAAGAGGCTCATTAACGAACAATTTCATAGCTATTTGATAATTGCAATCTTATATATGCACGTAACAGTCCAGATTTAGACCTTTACACTTAACCGTAACAGGCTTATTAGATCTCACTAATGACCGGTATGTAAATATTGACAGAAGCAATGTAAATGGTTGGATCCAAGAGTCTATGACCTCCAAAACTCTAAATTAAATTTAGAAATCCCAGCTGCTCGTACCTCTCTGTTTGAAAACAGCTTCCCATTTACTGGGGCTTCAATTTGGAATGCACTACCAGATGACTGAAAGCAATTATCTGTTAGCGCTTTCAAAACGAAAATTAAGACCTATAGTTTTGCATCGACAATGACAATTATGTAAACTTTGTAAACAGTTCGCTTTTATTCTGCTAACGTGTACACCTTATAATGATTATTTGTACACCTGACAGCTTTAAGTAGAACAGATTTTCTACGTTGATTACATATGTAAATTTCATCGAATTACCGTGGTTAAATAAAGGTTTCTATTCTATTCTATTCTATTCTGTTCTATTCTTACTACCTATTTCACAACTATGCCCTGTAAATCCAGCTACACAGGAACACTTGTAATTCTTTAATCCATCTATGTATGAGCCACCATTCTTGCAAGTAACATTTATGCAATAATCGATATGGAAAACAGGTAAAGGGACTGAGGACATCACACTTGATACAATCTCGTCGTAATCGCAAGTATTGGCCACTTGAGATTACAGCGATGTTGCATTTATAAACAAACATTCTATTATAAAAGCAAAACCAGCTGAATTTAACTTCTCATCATAACCCTTTCTAGAGATAAATTTCAATTTAAATCAACCCAGCCCTCTCTTTTTAAATGAATTCGTCTAATTTCCTTTATAAGGTCTTAAACAGAAGTTAAAGCCAACACAGCCTTCTCTTAAGATCGTAGCTTCTAAGAAGTGGATACTTGAAAGGGAACTGGAATTTAACGTCGTAAAGGAAAAGAAGAAGAATAAGAAGAAGAAGAAGAAGAAGATCGTTTCCCAAAATTTCTCTTCCCTTTGAAATACTTTTACTTCATCTCCCGCATGAGATAGTTATTTTGGTTTAAGCTGTTAAGTCTGAGCAGGTACATGGAAAATATTAAATGCATCGACAGTATTTAACCTTGCTGAAATAAAAAGGACAAAGTTACCAGCATTAGATTGTCGAATCTCCTTAAGAGTTCAGATAAGCAAGATAGGCCCAAATCATTCCTCTCTTGTTTCAAATATCACATCATAAGACGGAACAAACAAATCTGAGAAGTCCGGAAAATCCGTTCATTCCGTATATTAAAATAAACTCTTGGTTCCACCCAGTATGAACAGAAAACCGACAGTGGAAGTTGTCATATTACTAACTTTATATTTATAAGGGCGGAAACAACGGATTATACGGATTTCATGGAAATATGAATATAAAATGAGAATAATTTACAAAAATAATAATAATAATCTCTCCCTCCCTCTCTCTCTCTCTCTCTCTCTCTCTACATATATATATATATATATATATATATATATATATATATATATATATATGTAGAGAGAGAGAGAGAGAGAGAGAGATTATTATTTTTGAATCCGTAAATTCCGTGAAATCCGTTGTATCCACCCATAAAAGAGAAGTTCTGCGCAGGGTAGAACTTACAGTTCTTGCGGATATGTCTGCCTGGAATATATTATTCTCATTTTATATTCATATTTCCATGAAATCCGTAAAATCCGTCGTGTCCACTCTTTAAAAGAATAAACGTCACCAAGGTTGAACTTGCAGTCAATGAAATGTGTTGCAGTATATGGAATGAATTAATCATAGATCATGATACTCTTTTCTAGATGGCGGATTCTACGGACATAGCGGATTCCACGGAAAAGTCAAAAACATATTAAATTACAGCATATTCCTCTACATTATTCATAAGTAATGACCATTATTCGATTTATCGAGCCTCGGGTTTTACGGATTTTATGGATTACAAGGAAACACGAATAATCAACACTGCATGTAGATGCATGATGCAATTCAGTAGTTATTCATTACTCGAGTTGGCTGATGACTGTTTCAGTGTCAAAGCGAACAATAAAAGTGACAACATTTTCCTCTGCTTTTTTTTCCACATCCAATTAAAACAACTGAAGCGCACTAGAACAAAGGCAATGTTTATTCAATGAGATTACGCAGGATTGCTTGCTATAAAAGCAGAACACTTTCTTGTGCTACATCAGTCGCAAGATGTTGAGGAGTACGAATTTTCCCTGTTGGGCAACTGAACAGTGAAAAAATTAAGGGCGCGACGTTGTGCTACTTGAGCCCACTAATCGTGAATAAGTGTAGCATTGTGAGCGCAAAGTGCTTAGGTAACGTGAGTGATGGACTGCAACGAGCATGGGATGAGGTGTGCAAGACCAGAGATGCTTGCGATAAGGCATTACAAGGTTTGTATTCACTGTGAACATTCTTAAGACAAGACGTATCACGTATCTTGTTAACTCTCCGAGTAAAAAACAACTGATTTTTCTTTCCATTTTTACAGGCGTTAAGTGCGTGGCGTTCTTTTTTAGCGCCATAAGCACTCAAGGCCCAATGAAGACCTCTAACAAGAAGGGCAGAAATGAAGAGAATAATGAGGACAACGGTGGTGAAAGTGACAACGACTCAATAACACCAAGCCGAGTCTCTGGTACATCCAGTCAAACATGGATAACAAACCATCAATCGATTGTAAACAAAAAGTTGCGACCCGCCGTCAGCTATTGGATTGCGATGATAACCCCAAATGGTGCACCAGCAAATCCCATAACATTCCATTGGGCTCTATTGGAATGTGGTGTAGATGCAACTGCTAAACAGGTATGCAGAGCATATTTTCGCTTGGTAGTAACACATTTCATTAGTATACAGATGTAGTGTCTGGCCATTTCGTTCGAGTCAACTTAGATCGCATTTACAGGGGTAAGGCACCAGAGAAATTAAGCTTCGCGTTTGTTTTTCTCGCGAAATACAAAAAAAAATCCCGTTTACATTTTGCCGCTTATACTTCAGAGTGAGTAGTTTCGTGTGTGATGTAAATAAGTAAATTATTTTCTATTTTTCTGATAGTTATTAAATAATTTGAGAAAAGTTAACAAAATCATCAAATCTGTGACGTTTACCGTTAGAACGTGAAACTAATTTCTCTAACGACTAGCCCTTAAAGCCCCGATAGTGATCAGCATCGAATTTCTCCTCACGATATCAGTGCACGCTGGCACATACCAGCACTCGATGAGAATTTAAGAAAATTATCAACAAAGATGAACTGAATTTTATTTTTAAACATTTCCTCCCAAATAACATGAAGCAAAATGTCTTGAGACCAGTACGGAGAATTTGTATTATGATGTTGAGGTTTTTAGCGACTTGAAGTCGAGCATTACATGTGTTTTTTTTTCGAGTTCAAAAGGTGGGATACCCTGTACGACCTTGCCAAATTTTGTATTGCACCAATATGGCTGTTAACCTTATTTATTATATAAACTGCAGTGTTTTACAGGGATCTCTAGCCCTTACAAAAACCGTCATTGAATACGCGTAAACTTACGAGAATTTTACTGTGGTGATATCGTAGACTTTAACTATATTTGATACCTTGTTCGCTGAACTATACATATGTTACATTTGTTGGTGTTTACAACATTTTTGGAACTTCCTCGGAAGCCTTCGAAATGTTTTGGAAACCTTCGGAGATCTTTGGAGATTTTCGTAAAATACTCGGATACATTTGTATGACCTTCGGACAGCATTCGGAGAATCTTCGGAAAATGGTCTGAACTCTTTGGAAAATCGTCAGAAACATCGTCATTAGTATTTATAAAATTGGGCAAAGTAATACATGATTGCTTGGAGATATGAAATTTCCCTTCTCGTCTTTTCCTCCATATCTCACTCGTTCGCTGCGCCCACAAGTGAGGTATCGAGTTGAACACTCGGAGAGAATTTTTATATCTCCGCGCGCTCACGTATTATTCTATATTTAAAGTGAACCGGAACTCAACCGTTTGTATTTCTATCTTTCCTTTGAAGATTCCCTGTCAAGAGGGCAAAGAGTCAATGGCAATGAAAGAGCTAGTTTCTTCATCGTTTCAACACTGCTTTTTGTCGGAAGTGGAAAGCATTTTAGAAGATCCTGACTCCATGGACATACAGGAGTGTGGCATTGAAAATGTGGTCCGTGTACGTCTCGTTCACGCTTCGCTCAGGTCTGTGCTGTCTGAAGCCATTGCAAAAATTCAACACGCTGACCTAATTATTGATCGTTTTGGCTTGGATTGTAATCAAGAAGCTAATTCAGCAAAAGAAAAGGAAGAAGAGCCGAGACTTGGCGACAAAATGACCGTCTTAATAAACGACATAGCCATAGCAATGAAAAGGTTGAACTATTCCCTTCACAGAGGGGCAATATACAAGAGGTGCGAAGGTGCCATTTACACGTTTTCCTTTAAATGTGATGTCAAGGTTTTCATCAACAGCTTGGCAGCCAATCAGTCATTCAAATCACGGCTTCTTAAAGATATGAAACGTGTTATCGACCTGTTGGCTGATCCCGACTGCGAAGTGATCCGACCAATTGTCATTGATTACAACTTAATTGAGGTGAATTCAGGGTACTGTTGGTCTTTCGCGGATAGACGGTTCGTTAAAGATGCAATTGCTGCCTACAAAATAGGCCTCGTAACACCAAGAGCCTTCTGCCGTTACGACGCACTCAAAGTTCCACAGCCGAAGTACTTTCAAGAAGTTCTGGAGAACAGCCTTTCAGAAGCTGAGACGGCACATTTTTGCGAAGTTTTTCTGCGACTGCTGCACTTTAACAAGAAGAAGCACAAAGAGAGGGTTCCATGCTTAGTTGGCGAGCCCGATAGCGGTAAAACCAGCCTTTTCTACCCCATCCTTGGCCTCATTCATCACAAGAACGTAGCGACCATCACAAAGCAGAAAGTTTTTAACAAAGCCATGATCAACAAAAACACAGAAGTGATCTTTATCGACGAGGCGTCTTCTGCAACACTGGAAGATAATCACCCAAGGTGGTTACACGGCCTGCGACGTAAAATACAGAACAGCAAAGTCATTTTACAACCGTTGCCCGATGTTCATGACGGCGCAGAAGAAATTGGAGTTCCAGCCAGAAGACCAACCAGCGATGGATCGCAGGATTCGATATTACATGTTCAAATCCTTGCCGAGTCCTAAGAAGAAGGCCGCGCAATGGCTCCGAAAACATCCAATGGAATGTATTGCTTGGGCGGCATCGAAAGCTCGGGTGGTCAGCGATGAAGAAGAAAGTTCTGATGACGAGTAAGGAGAACAAGAATCGCAGAATGACGACGGGATCCTACCGGAGAGCGAGAAAGAAATCTTAAGAACTCTGCCTGTTGGCGACCTTCTGGCAGAACCAAGATCCCGCGAAGAAAGCTCTGAAGAGGACACGATTCAAGATGTTGGCGATTCCGATGAAGACGAGACCATAACGACCTTGAAAGTTACTCTGGCACAATGCTCGCCTGACTCTCTACGTCACCGTCAGTTAAGTCACATATTAGAAACGCGTCTCGAGGAAAAAGAAAGGCAGAAAGAGCTAGAGGAAATGCGGTACGAGAAAAGGCAACAACACTTGCTATCCAGGGGAGTGTCGACGGATCACGTGTCGTTGCTACCACACGATCAGAACGAGCCGCTGCCCACACCAATTAGAAGGGAAATCGCCGCGTTCGAAGAACAACAACTCGAGAAAGAACGGGAAAACCGAAAGAAAAGGGCCAAGAAAGTGTTTGAATCGCAATGGCTGCAGGCTACCGAGAAAGATCTCCAAGACTGTATGGTGGCTCTACGAACCAGTCTTGATACAGATATGAAGGCTACCATGAATGCGTATAGAGTACTGCTTCAAGACAAACTTCGAAGCCATCACAGAAACCTCGGCACCCTCGGATGCGTAGAGGCACTAGCCGAAAGAAAGAGGGTATGCAGGGAGCTCGGCCTACTGCAAGAAAAAGATCAAGACAGCGTCTCCAGCCTGTATGAACCGCTGCCCACCGCGCGCGTGGAAGAAGGAGACGACAACTCAATATTTATTACGCAGAATACGCCACCACACGTCCCGCAGTGCGACGAAGAAGACGACATCGAACTATTCAACACGCAGAAAACACCAACGTACGTCCCGAAACACGGTGAGGTGGAATTTTGCGTGCCATCGCCGGGGATTGCTTCACAAACGATGCAACACGGAGGTCTTAGCCAAACGTCCCACAGCTCAAGTGGTGCATGGCGGTCAGAATTTCTCAACGACTGCGCAAAGTCCGACCAGTTGCTGAGAGTGCACAGCACGAAGAGGCGCCAAGAACCTACTAGAAGTCAAACGCAGACCAAAGGACCGAAGAACACTATAGACAGTTACTATAGTAAAAAGTGAATATTGCATGCGTACCGTCGTAAAACGATAGCGTTTCATTTCAGTGTGAAATCGATGTAGGGGCATGTAGTTTGCCGATATAAGTTATTTAAAGAAGCGGTGAAACTTGATGTAAAAACTACAATAATAGGAAGCGGTCATCGCGTTAACAACAAGCGTAGAATATTTATTGCCTTTATTTGTAGAATGTCATGGCGAGCGAAATTAAAATGTCTGTCGATTGCAGTCAGTGTTGTGACGTTTGAAGTGTTCTTTTTCAAATACTATTCGAGGTATTGATTTTGGTCGCGTATTCCGTCCAAGGGGAGCGTTAACTCAGCCCTCTTCTTCAAAGAATCGGCCGCCCTTCCATCCTGAAATGTAAAGTCTGGATCCCTCAAAATAGCCGTCCACTGCCCGTTTCCGTATCGTCTTATCCCTTCCTTTAGGAAATCATCCTCATCTGATGTGAATTTCAAAACCCCACGATGATGATTCCTTTGAATGCGCAAGGCATGACTGGGCGGGGTTTCCTTTTTGCGAGAGGTGCTTCTCGATTCTAAAATTTCAACTGCCGGTTCCGAGCTCGAATTGCTGAACCTCGAATTGACATCCTTGTCCACCTCCGACCCTTTGACACCTTGCAGTTTTTGTAGACACTCGTGAGCCTTCACAGCAACTTCGCGCGATCTCTGCTTCTGATAGTGAACTTTGGCGACCGCAGAACTGTGTTTTTGGTCTTCTGACAATATTCTTTGCTCCTTGCTAGAGAGCAGATCGAGGCTTTGTGTTTCGACAATTTGACGATAGCGGGTCGGATGAATGTACTTTCCAATTGCATCAAACACTAATTTACTCATGACGTTGCCCAATTTGCTGTGCTGGCCTCTATTTCTCGTGACCAGAACGAACTCGCACTGGGGTATTAGCAATGGCCTTACGAATTTATGTAGCTATCGAGCACCTGCATGCTTGCATCGGTCAGAATTAAGGAGTCAAATCCATATTTGCTAGCAGTCTTGAACTTTTTCTGGTCGATGAATCCCCCGTTCTCCTTAGCTGCTCTGACCATGTCCACTGTCAAATACTGATAAGTCATAGGCCGAGATCCCTTCACCTTGATGAACAAATACACTGCGACCAATTTCGTGGCAAATGTTAAGTCCGAAGGATTAACTTGACCTGGAATAGTTTTGCACGTCTTCACAGTATTCTCGTAACGAAGCAAGTGAAATGTCACCACTTCTAACAGTTCTTCCATGGTTGCCCAGTGCCCCCTAGCATCCAAAGTTTCAATGTCTAGATCTTGTGTCCACTGCAGTCTCATCATCTTTACCACCGTCTTGCGCGCTCGTTTAAGGTACAACTCCGTTGAGGACAAATTTCGAAGAACTGTGTATGATGCGCCGTTTATTTTTCTGAAGTCGATTAATTCGGAGATCGTATCAATGTAGCCCAATCGGCCACCGTGTCCGAGTTTGCATTCATCTTGCAAGTAGTCGATAAACTTGAACAACAGACTATGAGAACACAGGCTAAAGTCCAGCACTTCAAAACTCAATTCCTCTTCATCTTCGCAGCAAAATTTGAGAAATTTAAAGCATCTCTTGGCTATCTGCTGAGCTGCACGATCTTTCTTGCAACCCCCACCACTTCCAGTCAACCATTTCGTGAATAATTCGCCAATTTGGCTGGAAACTGAAAACGAAGGCATTACCCTGCCAGTTTGTTTTGTGATTTCACCCGATGTATCATCATCGGCAAGTTCTTTGGTACTTGAAACGTCGGGTTTTTCGTCAAAGAAAAAGAACCAACTGTGCTTGGTGTTCACATGTTTCCTGCAGCCACGTTGACTTTTAAATCCATCGTGATCACACGCTTGTATTGGACAGTGATACAAGCTATCTGTTTCTTCTTTTTCCAAGTGAAGCCGTTTTGGTTTTGGTGATGAGCCATCAATTTTCGACCAGTCAACCTTACCCTTTTTGTTCATGTCGGACATCTGAGTGATTCACACAATTTGTTCCACTTACATAAATAGTGAACAAAACACAAAGGCGACCGAAAAAAAAAACAATGGCTGTATTGTGCAAGTTTAAACTTGCCCAAACCTGCCCCAACTTGCCCCTGCTTGCTCAGGCATGTGTCTGCTTGCCACCGTTCATTATTCTTAAGTAAGCTTACAAATTTAAGGTGATATATGGCGTTGGTGCGATTATATTCACCCTTGCCCGGGCAAGTTTATAAGGGCCTCGAAAAGTCTTTAAAAATCTGCTATTGACACTGCTTCGTGTTGTTTGAAACTTAAAACACTACACCAAATGTTTTTGCCAATTAAAAAGCGATAAAATCATAGATGGCAAGAAAAGAAGAATGTTTCTGTTGAACAAGATGAACAAAGGAACTGTCATTTCTAAATAGGAACCATTTTACATAAATAGGAACTGATGGTTAGGAACAAACTGTTCCACGTGCCAATAAAAATTTCGTTCAAAACGGAACCTGTTAATGGGAACAATCGTTCCTCAAGTGAATAAAAAGGAACCAATTTTTCAAAGCAGGAACAATGTTAGAAAGGAACAAACGTTCCTTTACAAAAAAAGGAACGTAATTAATTGGGAACCAAAGTTCCTCGTGTCAGCATAAAGGAACAGCCACTCTAAAAGGGAACGCATTAATAGGAACAATTGTTCCTCAAGCGATTAAAAAGGACCAAAATGATAAAAGAGGAACCGAATACCATTGGGAACACCTGTTCCTAGGCCACTCATTTAGGAACAAAAAGCTCCTTTCAATGTTAAAAATTCGGAACAAAAGGTTCTTTTTAGCTCTAAATGAACACTTTGTTCCTATTTTTAACAGCAATTTGATCCTTTTGATGCTAAAAGGACCACTCCAAAGAGGAACAATCATCTCTTAATCGGAACGTTCCCAAAGCAAAAATGGGAACAGTGCTCAAAAATAAAAGTAAGTTAAAAAGCCACGTAAAGGATGAATAAAATATGCCAAAGCATCTTATGACTCTCTATACTGAACAGATACAAGAGCCCAAAATTGTTTGATAAAATCATGCTACAACATGTTCAAATTTGGAAGTAAAAATTTTGGGAAACGTAGAAGATCGTTTCCCAAAAATTCAGTTCTCCTTTTTTTGAAACCTTAAAATAACACAAAGTACTGCAAAAATCTTTCTAAAATTATATCTGTTGGTAGTCTTATGCAGGGAAAAGCTAAAAAGCACATTCTCAGATCTTTTGCCAAGAATTACAAATAAATCTGGACGATTTTCCGCAAAAGCGTTCCTCGTAAGGGGAACGGCCATGGAAAGGCACGCTTGTTCCTATACTGTAGCCTTGAATTTATATCAGCAAGCAAGGGTTTACCAGAGCGATTTTGTTTCATGATATCTACGTGAGTTTGTCTCCGGCATATCTGTTATATCCGTTGAGTTTATACAATCAGTGTTGGATTGCAAAAATTGTATTAAAGCAAAGGTTGATCACGATCTTTGGTGGTTCACCGTTAAATCCGTAGAATCCATCTTTTCCGTATGTGGGGAAAAGATCTTTGAAATGGAAAAGGCATGCATTAAGCATTGACTGCTAGTGAAATTCATACACGGTAAAACTCTTAAAAAGAGTACCGGAGAATACGAATTTCACGGATTTCCCGGAGACATGAATGTTTAAGAAGATAACTTGCAGTCCTGACTGACTGCTAACTGAAAAAGACTCTTAAAAGAGTAGCGGAAAATACGGAAATCACAGATTTTACGGACACATGAATGTTCAATAAGATAACTTGCAGTCCTGACTGACTGTTGACTAAAAAAGACTCTTAAAAGAGTAGCGGAAAATACGGATTTCACGGATTTCACGGATTTCACGGAAATATGAATATTTAATATTATTCAAAATTAATTTGATATAATACTTCTCTTTTTTACTGTAAGTATCTTAATACAATTATATATTATATATAATATAATAATACAATTATATAATATATAGATTTAGCCAAGCCTAAAAGCGGAACTCCAATTATTATTTATTTATTATTATTTATTTTATTTATTATTATTTTATTTATTTATTTATTATTATTATTATTATTATTATTATTATCATTATAATTATTATTTCAAGTGGTACCTGACAGCAATATTATATTTTAGGTAATTATTAGTAAATACACTCTCATCAAATTAGAATGTGCATACCTGCCAACCTTATAAAATCAGAAATAGGGACCACCCCCCATGCTCACCCCAGTCCTGGGGTAGTGCTTTGCCCCCACTGCCCCCCAACACTGAGCAGGATCTAGGTTGCTTTAAGGTTTTTGCATTATTTTTAAAAAATATTGCCTGTACTGTACTGTCTTAGCATTAGAATTCTCAGGTGTTGTTTAATGGTCTCAAGCACCACATGTATTGCACAAAACGACAGGATGTAGAAAAGTCATTGAAGACCCGTCTTTAACAATCCAGTTCCAAATTGTCATTTTTTCCTTGAAAATCGGAATGTCCCGATTGTTTTAGGTTTTGAAACTCAAAAATCGGGACAATTAATGGGGACGGATGGCAGGTATGAACCTGTTTTACAAAATTCTAAATAAGCCCCAGTTTCAGGTTGTAAACTTAAATATTGGGCACAATAATTATTTTTGTTCACCTTACCTCGGCCTTTTCTCTGCCACAAGTCTACGGTTTAATTCATTTACATTATTGCAGAGTTGTCAAATTGTACAGACAAGGTACTAATTGAAAAATACCTCCACCTCATTCAGTGGTTTGACAGATAAGTTGTGTGGTATAGAGCGAGGAAAAATGCGAGCAATGAGTACCGGTAAAATGTCCTTGACCATTATCTGTAAAACCACTGAATGATATTTATTATTCCACTACAATATTTGCCTATCATTTTAAATGATTTATTCAATGAGTGATTTGAAACCGGGACACTACAGTGCAATACACTTTCTACAGTGCAATGCACTCTCATACTCTCGTGTATGTGTTTTCTCCTTATATGATAAACTGATGCTATAGTGGAATAATAATGTACCTTGTTTACTCTTATTGATGCCCAGGGACTATTATATTAAAATCAATCTCTTTAAGTACCCATCAGTCCTGAATCAACCACTCAACCACTTAGTTGATAAATCGGTCAATCAGTCAATAAAAAAATTTGTGACTAACAGTGTTGCCAACACGAATAACAAATGGTCCAGTAACCACTTATAAGTGACTTTGATGCACAGATTATGACTCACTATGTTACTACCCCTGACTGTGATGGTAGTAAATCTTGTGGTTTAATTTGTTTTTGGTTTGATCATTAGCCTTTACACTGCATCTGATGTCACCAATGAGCAATGTTACTGATTGCCATAATCTGGTAGCAAAGACAAACAAAAAGAACGCCTCTTCATAAATCATTTCAGGATAGTCTGAAACCTGTCATGTAATGAACTGACAAAAGGGGATCAGACTGTGGTGAATCCATCATTTGAAATAGTTTTCCCTGGCAAGTGAATTCAGTCAGATAACTCCAAATCATCATTCCTGGGAAGTTAGTTGTGTGTGCGTGTGTGTGTGTGTGGGGGGGGGGGGGGGAGGGGGAGTAGGGTTACTCCCAAATAAATGCTACTCGTGTATGGATGTGTTAATTACTGAGGGAACATAAAGTGTATGTGGATACAGTCAAACTAATCACCAACATCAAAATTTGCCAAAAAAAACCAAAAATATAAATTAAACTTTATTTCAAAACTGCTCTTAAAATTTTTTATTTCAATTGATAATGTCTGCCTGGGAACATACATGTAGCTAAGAGTACAAATTTATTAACCAAATCCTTACAATAAACTGTCATATTTTTTCTGACATCAGGTTGATGGAATAAAAACCTGTATGGAAAACAAAGCAGAGTAAATGTTTAATTATCTCAGTTGCCAAAAGTAAGCCCATGGCTTTAGGGAGGTTCTAAGGATATTTGCGCAATTTTTTTATGCGCATCAATACTGCGCACACAATTCACAACATTGGCATTATGTCATGCCGCGTCATGCACTGAGCATGCACGCTCGCATGAAAAACTACCCCAAATGTTTTAAGACACTGTAAACTGCCGCTTATAAGCCCTAGGGTGATACAACTTTGTAAAGGGTTTTGGGTGGGCTTATAAATGGAGGGGCTTATATCCGGGGGGGCTTATAAGCGGAGTAAGAAAAACGTTACGAAATGAGCCACAGCAGTGTTGATCGGAATACATTTTTAATGTACCAGTTTGTAATTAACCTTTGAAATGTCATAATAAGTCAAATTCATTTCCATTTTAACAACAAAATCAAAACTGCAACAACACGAACATAACCGGAACATAACAAAACAGAAGCTCAGAGTTAATCTTTGCAGTTTTCTGTGAGAGTGCTTAATATTAAAGAAACAGGGAAAACTAGAGCAGTGCTTATATCCGGGGGGGGGGCTTATTACCGGATGTATTTTTTGTTTACAGGTGGATGGGCCTATAGCCGGGGGGGGGGGCTTGTAAGTAGGCGGGCTTATAAGTGGCAGTTTACAGTATTTGTTTTGAGTTTTAAGCATGTGCATTTAAACAAGTGGCATTGAAACATTCCAAGTGGACAAAAGGTAAACTGTATTTTTAGAGATGGTTGGTCTCATGTAAATACTTATGCCAGTCTGAATTTCAGACTGCACCAGAAATTGCACCAGTCTGAGTTTACAGTGCTTTAATGAAATCAGGGTTTTACTGCCGCTGGGTATCTGAGGATGTTGTTAAACATTCTTGAGAGCTGCTCAACTTTAGTCTGAGGGGGTGTTTGCATGACACCAGTTCATTGTATGCTTTTCATTCTGATACAAGTTCACCCCAGTTCCCTCTTGCTTCTCTGTATTTGTTACATGATTACAGCACAAAATCTCATAACAGTGCGAGCCATACCTGGGTGAGTTCATACCGGTATCATGTTAACATGGTGTAACTATTTGATTCATTCTGCATTAAGTTAATTAACCATATAGCCATCCAGATAAATCTCACATCACCATGGAAAAAGGATTTTGTAACTTGATGAAGGGAGATTCTTAACTACAGATCTCGCATTGTTCCTAGGGGATTTTTGTGGATGGTATTCTGTCATACGCTGTTTTCAGCATTTCGTGCCGCTATATTGGTGAAATAATGAAGAACATCTGAATTCCACAACTGAACATTGCGCGTGCATAGCTACTGCCAGTCCCCAACCGCACATTAAAAAGAAAATCAGTAAAACTAAGAGGAAACTAGTAAGTTCCGATTTTTTGGCGAATCGCCCCACCCTTCTTTACAATCCGAAGCATGCAATTACTGTTTTTACAAAGAATAGAAGAAGTACAGCACAAAAATGTATAAACTAAGATATGTGCTTGGCCATCATAACTTTTATATTCATAATAAAGCAAATCTCTAGAAACTGTTGCTTCAAATTTTGCATCCTCTAAATCTATATATTTGAATGATTTTAAAACTGTTTAATTATGTTTGACTGGGTTCAGAAATTGAATGGAATCAAACACAGCTGTATATATAGGCATATTTTTGGTTAATAATTATTGTGTTCAATTACCGAACCCAAATTTACCCAATGACTGCATTCAATCCAGTTCAATTTACTGAACAGTTAGATACGTAAGCTGGGCTAATTATATAACTGATATCTTCCACGTACCTTAACTTCACTGTAAGAAAATGCTGCATCACTGATCACTGCTGGCATATATGCCTAGAACGGAAAAAAAAGGATCAGTGAAAAAAAAAACACAAAACAAAACAAATTCAGGGCTAAAAATTGGCAGTCGCCCAGTCGCCAGTGGCGATTTAAAACTGACCAGGGCCACTAAAAGTCAAGGCTTAAATGCCTGATAAAGGACTGCAAATAAAAGTTACACTGTAGTTACAATTCAAATAAATTAGACTTTCATTGGAGCATCTCTGTTTTATTTCCCCTCCTCAACTCTAAGTTCATCAATTGAAGAAAATTTTCAGTTCTTGGAGTGCAAATTCGTGAGAGCGAGCGCCTGGCAAATTACTTTCATCCTTAAAATAATATTAACTTTATTGTTTTTCTTTTGACAACATCAAATATGTAACATACATTATTAAAGCATTCACAACGCAATTTTTGACCAATGTGACATTAATGAACAGAAAGAATGGGTGAACAGAATAGTAATTATACTCAATGTCAATTATTAAGGGAGTCGTCATTCACTTTGCTAGCATAATGTCACTTCCAGCTTTGAAATGTTGTTGCCAAAGCTATACTTTGCTTTACTTTTGTGATCCACCTGATTCATGAGACGTACAAGTGCCTACTGTTGGAAATTTTTGCATCCCGGCACCCGTGAAAGTGTTCTTCTTTCCAGCTTTTGTGGAATCCTGACAAATGATTAATAAATCATCGCCTGAACCCCTCATTTGCAGCTATCCAAACACGTTTAACCATTTGTCTAAAAAGTGGTTATGTCTTCCACCCTTTGCACGGTTCATTGCTATAATACAGGTAAGGTAAAGCACTTGAACATCGATCGATTGAATGAGCAACAAAATGGCAGGACCTCATTTAAGTTTACTGGATGTTCAATCATCTCCAGTCTCCTTTGCTTAACTCAGTAAAAAGCCAGTTGCAATTAATCAAACATGTTCTAACTAATCCCAGCAGACAATTGTCAGTTAAACAAGCCAGATTGCCTTTAGGAAGCAAAAACACATCAGTACAAATATGTCAATTGCATAAAAAAAATCCTTTGCTTACATCTGGATCCCCCCCCCCCTTGGGAATACAGTGGTTTTTGAGAAAACCAAACAATGCATGCAGTATTTATTTGAACTTTCTAAAACATGAACATTCCATTATAAGTGACAAATAGTAAGAAGCACTTTCCACAATGCAGTGCTTTTATTTCATACATGTAGGTTAACTGAGATCGAAAAAAATGGCAAATTGCAGTCGCCTTCTGAACTAATGCATGGTTCAATTTTGCCTGTTACCATCCCCCCACCGGGCAACCCCGGGGACAAGTCCAGCCCTCGAGTCCGGGGGTGGGGAATTGTTTGAAGTGGTCTTGTCCTGGGGGTAGAAGAGTGGGGCAAATCGAAAATAACTTCTTGTTGTTCTTGTAAAGTACGTCACTTCTCAGTTGATATGACAGCCCCAGACCGCGTGGAGAAGATTGCCTATTTCCAGTGAAAATCTCTAGTATTTGTAGCAGACTGTTTAGAGAAGAATAATATCTCAAAATTAAAATCTGTGTTTGACAGTATGTTTATCATAAATTGTTGGACGAATGTGCATTTGATGCATACTCGAATGAATGGTGGTCATCACAAACAAAGAAATATTTCTTCAGTGTGTTTATATTTATAATAAGACGACTTAAATAGACTCTATATAAAAACGGATGCACAGCTTTATGTTAAACAGAGATCTCAGTCCAGTGTTCTTATGAAACAAGCTAAGAAAAACTCCCTTAAATGCTGCCATCAATTTGTTCATGGGCCTCTTGTGCGTATGCGCTATATTTAGAATAAAACATGGCGAAGAAAATTTCTTTACTTGCCAGCTGTATGCCAGTGCAGGTAGAGTTTTTTCTTCAGTTTTCTGTTCATGTTTTTATTATATTATGCATGTAGTGTCCTTCGTTCAATAAACTCTAGAAAAGCGTTTAAGTTCTTGTCAAAACGTCTGGTTTTGCTATTGTATGGAAATCAATATCGTCATTTAGGTTTTGTACACAAAACAACGTATTTGTGGTCGATGAGGAGTCCCGGGGTTGGGGAATCGTCTCCTTCTGTGTGCCCGGGGGTGGGGAATAGACTGCCAAGTGAGAAAAAAAAAATGCAAATCCCCGGGGGTAGGCCCGGGAAGGGGGGGATGGTAACAGGTAGAATTGAACCATGCATAATATTGAGTGATAAACAAAATTAATTCACACATAAGCTTAACTTGAGCTTAAGTGAAGCCAAATAAAATTATTGAAATTCAAGCAAACAATTCATTAGTGATAAACAAAATTAATTCACACATAAGCTTAAGTCTTGAGCTTAAGTGGAGCCCAATAAAATTATTGAAATTCAACAATTCATAAGTGATAAACACAATTAATTCACACATAAGCTTAAGTCTTGAGCTTAAGTGAAGCCCAATAACATTATTGAAATTCAAGCAAACAATTCAGAAGTGATAAACACAATTAATTCACACATAAGCTTATTGGTCTTGAGCTTAAGTGAAGCCAAATGAAATTATTGAAATTCAAGCAAACAATTCAGAAATCAGAATAAGGGTCAAAAAATATTTAAGACCTACTTCAGTAGATACATAAGCTCAAATGAGGATGTGCTTTTTCATCGATTCGTTACTTGCATGGATTTTGGTAGGGGTTTTGCCGAGGATATTGTAAACAATGACTGGATTCAGAGTTAAAAAGAACGAGGCATATATCAATGATGTCCTGTTTTGTTATTCTTTTGTTTAGTCAATGAGTTAACATCTTGACGATTCGCGTTGGTACTTGTTTTCGCCTTTTACTTCACTGCATGCTTTCATAAGCTGTTTTCTCCTTTGCCTGGCTACACTTTGCTCCGTGAAAACAAAACACACTGGTATTCTTCAAAGCTGAGAAAAGCGGGTTATCGTCGTAAAAGTAAATAACTGGAAATATTATATTTATGACCAAAGCCAAGACAACTTTCTCTTTGTTCGAGATAACGGGGAATTGGAAATGAGCCAGTTGAGTTGAGATAAATAAAAGCGAATTTCCCATACCGTAATATTCTGTGAAATGATTGAAAAATTCCGAGAAACTCACCCGGGAAACTCAGCAAGCAGGTCTTCACGCTGGTTCAGTTAAAGCATCGGGCCAAAGCAATCCATATTTCTCCTCTCAATAAAGACATCCATATTCCACTTAATAGGCATTTAGGACCGGCAGTCGAGTTTCTTTAGCCTATCTTTTCATTTCTAACGTTGAAAAGGTATTGTGTCCTCGTTCTCAGCCACGCGCGCGGCCAGATTGCGAAATCTTGTAACATGATACCATCACCTTTGCACTACCCCCTCAAATTGCGTTCCCTTTTTTCGTTTTGTTTTGGTTTGTTTCTTTTCCTCTTTTTTTCACTTTCTATGAGTAGTATTAAATGACATACCGTAAAAGGTGCGGTGTTTAAGTTTTGACGAAAAGTTCACTTTTGTAACAGTGCATTTTTTTTTTGTTAAACAAACTTTGCTAAAGCACGGAGATTGATTTTAACTGAACACCTTGTAACTTCATGCTGTCCTTGGCGTAAATTTCTTCTCCGTTCTCGATTACGACTTCCTTCCCCTTGATGATCTGTAGAATAAAATACAAAAACGTAGACGTAAATTATTCGGTGGTACAAAATTATTTCCAATCACAAATAGATAAAAATCAAGAAAACTGTACCCGACATGTTTACAGTTCTCTGTCGGCGTCTCTCAGTTTTCCTCTGGCGTTGTTCTTCAGTACCGTTCCGTCTTATTTCTAGTTGCTTTTATCTCTCTGCTGTACTGTTCCTTCGTCTTTTTCGTTTTCGTTTCTGCTCTGCTTGACCGGGTGCTTGACGCTGTTCTTCAGTGGCGTTTCTCCTTCTTTTCCGTTGTTGTTCTCTATCTCCGTCTCTTTTCCTTCGTCTCTGCTCTTCCAGCGAAAATTGCCTCATGTAAGAATGTCATGAAATGCGACGTACGTACGTACGTATGTATGTATGTATGTATGTATGTATGTACGGCGCACGCGCCCGCGAGCCATTCCGCTTGCCATGACCATAAAAAATTACCAGCACGCCTTTAAGTATGACTATGGGGCTCCACTCCCGCGGCCTACGGCCGCGGAGGAGTTCCGCTATTATATATTATAATGATACAATTATATATTATTATTAATTGTATTAAGATACTTAGAGTAAAAAAGAGAAGTATTACATCAAATTAATTTTGAATAACATTAAATATTCATATTTCCGTGAAATCCGTCTTTTCCGCTACTCTTTTAAAGTGTATATGACAGATTTTTTTTTATTTGCTTGATAAAATCTACACAGTGTCCTGATATCAACAGCGAAAAAAATTTTTCGATATCGATTTTTCTTCCCCGCGTTTTAATCGTCTAAAAACGTGAAATTTCACTTCCGGTGGGGTACAAAACCGCGCAGGAGACTGGGAATGATTGTGACGTCAAAACAGGACCTCTTGTTTCGCGGCAAGCAAGTTTCTCGGTCATTTCGCTAGTTGTTTTCGTGTTGGTGTATTTGTTGTGAGAAAGAATGGTGCAAAAAGAAACACGAAAGACGAGAAAAAAGGTATTTCTATTCATCCAATACCTTTCTACGACGATCCTAGACCAGAAGCCGTGAAAAGAAGACGAAAATGGATTTCCTTCGTCAGTGCCACTCGCAAGAAGTGGACTGCCAGCAAATACTCGGTTGTCTGTTCGGTGCATTTCACGCCCGAAGACTTTGTACGGCTGTCCTTCAAAGAAAGCACATTACAGCAAAGATTGAAAAAAGATGAAATTGGCGTTCTACCAGTGCCTAGCATTCACCAGGTAAAGGCACCAGAGGAAGAAACGAGCAGAGACCTTCGTATGAAACGCCGTTCGGTAAGTTTTTTTTTTCTCACCTTTAGATTGTTTATATACTCACGCCTTTCTTGCGTTCCTTGCAATGGAAAGCTTAGTCTCTTTTAGACCTTTGCTAGTGCTGCAAATCATTGTTGGTTTTGTGCTTGTGATGCTTTTTTTTTCTTACTTGTTGCAAATTATAAGCTTACCAAAAATCCATCCTAGAATATTTTACTCTTTATGTTATGTTTTAGTTTTTGAAAGATAATGCTGGAGCATCGAGAAGTCCAAGTACTGATCAGGAGCCACAACGATCCGAAGTGGTAATTGAAGATGATGATCTTACCTGTGATGTGGAATGTGAAGTTGTCGAGGACGAGGAGGACGATGAGGTTATGTCTGACGTGGACGTGACTCTGCCTCCAGATTTGGCTGGACAAGTTGTTGTAGAGGAAGGAAGTGCTACTATTGAAAGTACATGTAGCAGCTGTCCACAAGTTCAGGAAGTAAGTTCAACACTCAACAGTTTGTTTTTTTTGTGTGCAATGGCTCATATGATGAGAATTTTTTAGGAGATGCCTTGATCATTACATGGTTTCTTCCTAAAAGAAATTTTCTTTTTAGAAGAAGTTCAGGACTTTCAACTTAAAAATAGACATTCTGGAC
Source organism: Siderastrea radians (assembly GCA_964017195.1). Taxonomy (NCBI): domain Eukaryota; kingdom Metazoa; phylum Cnidaria; class Anthozoa; order Scleractinia; family Rhizangiidae; genus Siderastrea; species Siderastrea radians. The sequence continues at coordinate 36,873,144 of OZ024894.1, forward strand.
CTATGTGTTTCAGGTTGAGTGTGCCAACTGCATAAAGTTGCAGACCAGGGAAAGGAAGTTACGGAACCAGTATGCTGGTTTAAAATTTAAGTATGACAGACTGAAGAGGCAGGGGTACAAGAAGAGAAAACAAGGTAAGGAATGCATATTTTTAATATTTTACAACTGAACCCTGGTAAATGTACTCAACTCATGTGCATACAAATACCATCTCTGGCTTTTTCTCTACAACATTGCCTATACATTTGCATTTGCACATTTGGCAGAAAAATTATCCTCTATCTTTTTCTTCTCATTTTTATTCTTTACAGGTACTAATCGACATGGTGGTCTACCAGAGTCTGTAATCCAGCTGCCAAGAGAAGAAAAACAGCAAGTGGATCAAGACAAAGATGAACAGCTGGACGTGGATATGGAGGACTATGGTGATGATGATTTTGACATTTATCCTTCAAGCCCCCAAGATGAATACTCCACAGAGCAGGAGACAGAGTCTGATACAGATCTGTCAGCCACAGAGGAAGAAACTGTGGATCACAGGTACATGATACGTTGTTTGTTAGCAAAAGATTTTGTTAGCAACAATCTTTATAAGTACACCGATGCACACCCCATATACATGTGTATTTAGAAGCATCTGCTAAAAAACATTCAAATACACCTGTACAGTTTACATCACGGCCATCACAATTTGAGCTCATGTATTTTTTTCTTCTTCATTTTAGTGTCCATGTTACAGATGACAACCTTCGGACTCAGCCAAAACATGTAGTGTTCCTGACCCAGCTGTTGATGCTTTTTCAGTTTTGTCATATTTGTAAGGCTGATGGCCCACAAGTCAGTACTCGTCAAGAGGGCACAATGGCTGTTGTAACCACCACCTGTCGCAACCCAAAGTGTACAAGAAGAATTTTTACTTGGAGGAGTCAACCAAATATGCCTGGAACACAAATTGCTGCTGGCAATTTTCTACTATGCTTTGCCATTTTGATGGCTGGTGGGTCAGCCAGTAAAGTTATCCATATCTTCCAGCACATGGGACTGGGATGTGTATCCTTGCGTTCATTCTTCCGATACCAGAGAGTAAGTAATTTTATTTAAAAACTGCTTTCTGTGCACACAGCCCCATATATTTATTATTCATGCAGCAATCTCATACTTTTTCACACAATATTCAGTTAATATGAATAACGTCAAAACATGTGCATAATGCAATAATTTATGGGGCTGTCATGGAATTCTTGCCATAATTTATGTTGGCTCTGCTGCACATGGAGTCTTTGAAAGATTGCAACAGCCAACCATCAAAAGTTAGCTCCTACAATACTCTCCTGTACAATACATTTCATACACCTGTCAAAGTGTTGAGAACATAGTACTTAACCCTTTAAGCCCTAACAGCAACAAAGATGAAATTTCTCTTTACATTATCACTTCTTGTTGAAACAATGAAGTGATGAGAATAAAGAAAGTGATCACCAAGGATAAGATGTCTTGATATTTAGACATACTCTACTTACTAGCTCCATAACAAAATAATGTATGGAGAACATTAAGGGGAATATAGGCATTTTTATATCAGGGCTTAAAGGGTTAATGCTGTATGATGTGTGATGTTTTACGAGTTCCCATGTAATGTGCATCAATATTGTTTACAGGTTGTATGTATATTTTATATTTTGCAGGAAAGGTTATTCCCAATGATCTATCTTCACTGGAAGAAATATCAAGAAAACATGATGCAGAGGTTAAAGGAAGTGGGAGAAGCTCTTGTGATGGCTGGTGATGGGAGGCATGACAGTATGGGGCACAGTACCAAATATGGTGCCTATACCATATTCTGCTGTACATTGTCCAAGATTGTTCACTTTTCTTTGGTTCAGGTAAGAAATTATTTATTTCTTTTGCCTTATTATAGGGATATACATTCATAACGCTGGCAATGTTTTTGTTTTAATTAGTTCCTCCACTGTTTATTTTGTAGCGCAATGAAGCAGGGAGTAGTTTTGGCATGGAGTATATGGGATTCCAACGGTGTATGACCTACCTGTCTGAATGTGGAATAAAAATTTCCACATTCATTTCAGATAGGCATACTTCAATTGCCAAACACATGAAGGAGAAGCTGAGTGGCATAGTACATTACTTTGATCTCTGGCACTTGAAGAAAAGTATGTTTATTTGAGTTGCACATTTCTTAGAATTCAGTTATTTAATATGATGGTGATGTAAAAATGTTGCTGTTGTCTACAAAATTTTAGAAGTGCAAAAGGTGCTCTCAACAATTGCAAAGGAAAGTGGATGCGAGGCTGTCGCGGAATGGATCAGGCCCTGTGTAAACCACTTGCACTGGAGTGCAACATCAACTGCCTGTGGAAGTGGAAGGATCATTTGGGCTAAGTTTAAGTCCTTCCTTAGCCATATTACTAACAAGCACACAGGACTAGATGATCCTCTATTCAATAAATGTGCTCATGGAGCCATTCATCATCGAAGGTGGCTTTTGAAAGGTGACTTATTAGCTTTTACTATGCATGAATTTGTCACTTTTTTCCACTGACAGTTTTAGTTCTCCTCCCTTACAAGTACAATGTAATTCACTGTAGTCAGGACTCAAAGCAAGCACACTTAAGATATACATTAGTTACACCATTGTAAATTGAGTACTCTGATTGTACTATGTCACTTTAAAGAAATACAGGACAAGTACATGCACATTACTTGGAAGGGGGGTACTCCCATATATTTTTATTAAGCTATATAGGTATGTGCTGCTTCTGGGCCTCAAAAAGGACATCAATTTTCAATGTCATTTGCCTTAAATAGGGTCAGGATTTAAGAACCTTGGTGGCACAAAACTAACTCCCCGCCCCCCAGCATGTACATGTACAGTCAGTGACCTACCCAAACCTTACACCTTTGGCTTGGTTTATTGCAGACTCATCGGTGTATGAAAAGGTATATGCTGCTCTAACCAACTCCAGGTTAATAAGTGGAATCAAGCAAGCATCTCCACTCTCCCAAACTAGCTGCCTAGAGGGTTTCCACTCTGTTTTAAACCATTTCTGCCCCAAAATGATTGCATACAGTTTTGCTGGAATGTTTTGCAGGTGAGTATAATTGATTACATGCAATGCAGTACTGTTTCACAACACTTCTTTTGATGAACATGCAGTTGTGACTATAATTTTCATTCCAGGCATTTCCAGTGGGGGGGAGGTGTCAAACTGGAAAACTGTCTATGGGGGAGGGCAGGGTTGCCACAGGTCAGGAAATGGTCAGGGAAAAACAAAATTCTTCAAGGTCAGGGAAAACTGACATTTTGAAGAAAAGTCAGGGAAAATTGAATTACAATTTCATACACCATTGATGACTGAAAGAAATATTTCAGGTCACTGTGATCTCTCCTTTTTCTTGTCTCTTTGTTTTGTTAAAACCATCGTGGAAATGCCCTAATTGTTGCGATTTGTTGAAAACTTGTCAGTCTTAAATAAATGGGTGGAAAGGACGGCTGTAAGGGGAGGCCGGAGGCCGCTACTATATCTGACATTTTGTATTTATCAATTCTGGTCAGGGAAATTATATTTTTATCAGGAAAAAGTCAGGGAAAAGTCAGGGAATTTTGAAAACTCATGTCTGTGGCAACCATGGAGGGGGATTATGGATATTTTTGTTATTGTGAGGGTGATGTGCTTTTTCAGCGGTGGGTCTGGGAGTTTTTCTTGAACAACCACATGCACATGTACGTTATTTTTTCTTGGTGTTCATATACCTTTTTATTAATCTTTACAATAGGCATGTCCTTGCAGCAATACATTTTAATTTTAATTTGATGCGGGATACCAAGAAGAATGCCAATGGTTCTGAACAAATCCGAGTCATCTACCCCAAGTTCAAGAATGGGGAAGCTTCAATCAGAGACATCACAATTGAACAAAACTTTGGTAAGAAACTGTAACTTTTATTATCAGTAATCACAGGATTACAAAGTGTTGACTACATGCTAAATGTACCCAAAGGGATTGATTTCTGAGTGTTCCTTGAATTTCTTTTTTTGTTGATCACTGACTTGCCCAGTTTCATGAACCTCCCCCTTTTCCCTGTCTAGTGCCTTCTGTGTCACATACAGTACATATCTGTGTTCTCTAAGATAACATCTTATTTTCATCTCTGAACTTAAGTGATTATAGTCACAATTTGTTATAAATTCATGCAAAAAAATTGTATTTATATATTTATTTTATTAATTTAATAAAGCCAATGTTTGTTTACATTGTTAAGATTATGTTGAGGAGTTTTACCAGACCTATTTGGAGGCTGAAAATTTAAAACAGCTTGGTACTGCTGCAAATGAGCTTCAGGAACAATCGCCACTGCCGATGAACAGCATGCTGGAAAAAGAAGAAAGACAGGATGCAGTGGAACGAAGGCAGGCCAGGCAGAAAATGACAGCAGTCAATGTTCCACCAACTACTCCATGTAAGCGAACTTCTCTGTTCTTGTATAATTTATATAGAAATAACTGGATAATGTATTTATTCTAAGCATGTACACTGCATGTAGCTCTATCCAGGGCTGTGCACTAGCAGTGCCCGGTGCCCCTAGCAACTCACCTTTGCCCTTGTGTGACAATGACATCTTACTTACACATAAATCTTATGTGCTTGGCACCTGCGGTGTATTAGGTTTAGAGGTTTTGATTCCCTACAATTCTTCTGAGAGTACAGTCCTTTCTTTCCCATTGATTTTTATTATCAACTTGTAACGTAAAGCCTTGTATCCTTTATTCTTTGTTATTTATGAAAAAGCTCTACATATTAAATATCTCTATATACATTGCTATCACTAAAACTAATCAAAGAAATAAATAGATAAAGAAACCTGTGTTGTATAATTTGGTGTAGCAGTTATGGATTATATCTAAAAATCATCACAAATGTGAACCAAACTGAAAATTTCTTAAGAAACGCTATAATAAAGAGCAAAACGTAAATTATTATTTTATCAGCTTGAAAGTTTTACTAATTTATTTCCCTTTTTTTGGCCACAGTATCTGTTGTTCTTGCACAAGAGGCAGCTGCATCACAGTCATCAAGTAGAGGAAGAACAAGAAATTGCACTGTTTGCAAAAGACCCATGAGAGGTCACAACCTTCTGCTTGATTGTCCAAGGAACCAGGAAAAACAAAGCAGTAATGACAATGGACCTGTGGCATAATGATTTCATGCCTTATGTGGAGTCTGCGTGCAATTTTTTCCACATAAATTTGTATTTTTTTGTGTTTCAAAAACAGTGTTTTTGGTACAGTCTAGTTTAATCTGGTGTACTACAAACCCTAGTGTGAACTAAGTGGCCAGTGTAACTATTCACTGCCAAACATAATATTTTGATATTAATCTTTGAATTATTTGGTTTCCAAGAAGTGCATTTACTTTGTAGTATACATGCAGAAGAATACACATCATAGTAGAAAATTGCTATTGTATTCCTGAGAACCGTGATGTGCAAGCTTTACTAGTTGTAGGTACCCAGCTATGGGAGCGGAACCAAAATAAAATAATGTGTGACATTGTCTTTTAGACTGAACATTATTACTGCTCTTATACTTAGGTACTTTCAAAGACTTCTGAATTTTTATTATTTTTTATTCTTTTGAGTACATTGAACAGTGCAATATGCGAGGGAAGTAAATAAGTTAGGTTATTCACTTGAAGTCAAACTTATAACTTTCATCACCAATTTTTGTTAAATATGACACATGTAAGTGGTGTACAATTGACTGTTTTCTGCAAGACAATATAAGTCAAAAGTAGAAAAAAATGTAAAATTGACATTGACAGTGTTTCTCTAATTATGCAGCTTAAAGAAATCATGAATGTGAGGAACATGAATGACACTAAAAATTACTGTTATTCATTATCTTCATAACCAACAAATTCTTCATCCTCTCCCGAAAGTCCAGTCCTTATTGCGTGGTATGCACATGCAGGCAATGGGATCCGCTTTCCTCCAAGAAAACCATGCACAAGTTGTGTGAACTCTCTGTATGCTACTCCACGGAGAAATCTATAAAAAAAGAAAGAAAACAGAACAATTCATACTATAATTATGACTTTTTCTTCCATCATTATGTCTTTCATATTATTTACTGTAGGCCCCGGTGGATGTCTACTGAAATATTTACCCCTGTCTGTCATGGGCTGAGTCAAATAAAAAACTCTCTTTTTAGTTTTAGGCAACAAGAAACCAAATGCTTCAGTAATACCTGATTCTCCCAACTGCTTCTAACATCTAACCAGCCAAATAACAACAAAACAGTAATATGTATATCGCAAATGAGGAACTACCGGTTACGCATTCTCAAGTAGCGAACAAGAAATAGGCACTACCGAACAAAAACTTCACTCACTTTTCTTCCGTATTAGTCTGACGATACTTTCTTCCATCTATCCTTTTGTATTTACTCGCAGCTGATCGAAGAGACCATCTGCTAAGGCAAACGACTCCAAAACCTGGATGCAATGTAATGCATTCGGGGCTTACTTCCACCTCATTCAGAACAGCTCTACTACTAAGAGATTCCACGCACTTTTCTATTTCCTTGCAGCATAAGCATTCTCCGGGATTTTGAAGCCGATCTAGAGCACAATAACCACATGAACACCTGTGAAATAAACAAGGAACACAGAATTTTTTACTTTAAAAAATACACCTTTAATCGGCAACTTTTATCTCGATTACAATGGTCGGCAAATTTCTGATTGATAATTTAGAAGTGAGATATCGACGCTTTCGGGACACTCACCAAGTCTCGGTTCCAACGATCTTGTCGAAGCGGTTTTGCAGCTCCTGGTTTCTCCTTTCATTCTCTTCTACTTCTCTGTTATATTCAGCTAACCAGTCGTCGTCAGCAAGAGGTTCATCCATGTAGGGACCTTCTGGATCTGAGAAGTAAATGTCTATCTCGTCTTCGTCGAGTTCTGTCTCGCAGATATGCGAACGAGACTCGATCGATTCCGCGTCTGAATGTTCCGTATCGCTTCCAGAACTCATGATTATCGTTCACAGACGTTTATCTTCAAGCTTTCGCAAATTTCCTTTGACTTGTGCAGTTTTTTTACTCTAAATATGTCAAAGAAACTCAAAATATTCCGTCACACTGCCACAATCATAAGAAAACAACTAAAGAAACTTGCTTGCCGCGAAACAAGAGGTCCTGTTTTGACGTCACAATCATTCCCAGTCTCTTGCGCGGTTTTGTACCCCACCGGAAGTGAAATTTCACGTTTTTAAACGATTAAAACGCGGGGAAGAAAAATCGATATCGAAAAATTTTTTTCGCTGTTGTTATCAGGACACTGTGTAGATTCTATCAAGCAAATAAAAAAAAATCTGTCATATACACTTTAAAGTTTACTCAATAATCTGCTTCAAATGAAGATATTACGTTTTGAGTTGAAACTTGATCAGTTAATAGTATTTCAATCAATAAACAGGAGGATAGAAAAACCATTTATCAAATTATCCGCTTCCAATTCAACCTCCTTGTAAAGCGCATTTGATTATATTCACATAGAAAATGCGCTATATAAGTTCTAAATTATTATTATTATTATTATTATTATTATTATTTCCCATCTCTTCGATAACACTGCATGGCCATTTTTTACTTGATTCTGGAATGTTACTTTAACCCCGCTCATCTGTTAGTGGTGACTGGCATCTGGTCCTTCGCTTTCCCTTTCCTTCATTAACTCTTCGGACGTCTTAAATTCTATCATTGATGACTTCGTGAAATCTCAGGTCCAGACACCATCCAACGTAATAACTTGGAAGAACTTTCAGTCAAACCAATCGCTCCTCCGTCACCTTTGACGGTTTTGTTGTTTTGCCCTTGTGCCTGGTCAATTGGAATAGAGGAGAATATTGTTTGCTAAGGTATGATAGCCACAGGACTGTTATAGTCAACATCACCCCTGAACGTGTTTTACCGGCATTGCACAGCCTCTCTTGTCGTCTTCTTGGCACAAAATGCATTTTGCCTGGTCAGTGCATGTAATAGATCAACTTCTTCCTCAGCCATTAAGGCTTTGGAGAAGGTTAAAATAAACTGGTTAACAACTAAGACTGATAAGATGCAACAATCATCACGTTTCATCAGACTCTGAGAGAAAGGAAAAGGTATCAATAGATAAAGTCAATAAGGAATACTTTGAAGCTAATGTAATGCTGAAAAGACTAAGTGGAGAAATTTAGCATTGTAGTTGCGTAATTGACCACGCCCTTGGCCATTTCTATACATGAACAGATCTCCACTTCTGGGAAACTTACATAGATTTCCAATTAAAACCAAACATAATGTTTTCTTATCTCCGTACTTCATGTTAAGCTGGTATTTGAGTTACGATTGTCGACGAATCGCTGTGAAACTGAACTTATTGAGCTGTGAAACTGCATGGAACATGGAAAGTGTAACCTGGCCGAATTGTACACAAGCTTCCCAAAATCTGTGCAAATATCTTATCTACAACGTTTTTTTGTCTTTAATGGATGCATGCCTTACGGAACTACTCAACTTGAATATGATCTTATCGTGAAAATGAATAACTGAAATATTTAAGAAAAATGAAAAATGTTTACCATACGTTATTTATGGCTTAACTCTATTCCGACCGGGCTTTTTTGGTCTTTTGGGACCGAGGCAGGGGAGGGGGGCTAATTCGGCCCCCATCTCTTAAAACCAAGAATATTAAAGCTATGACAACGAAACTTGTAGGGCAGATACTACCTCCAAAAATGTTTCTTTGAGGTCCCTAGCATAAGGTGATGACGTCATATGACAAACAAATTACGTCAGTTTCTAAATGGCGGCCATCTTGGATCCGCCATCTGGAATTTATTGATTTCTCCATTACCTTTGAAATTTGCAAAGGATGACAAAAAAGTAACCGAAATCAATAATCACGAAAATGATATAACAATGTAAAACTTACTTCAGAAAAGTTACAATTTTTCAATGAAAGGGTGAAAATTTAAAATTCTGAAAACACAGCCTGTCAAAAAGTGGTTGCCATGACAACGTTAAATTTGATGGACAAGCACTTGCTATGCCAAATTGTTCCCAGATAAATTTAAGGAAGTCCCAAGGTTTGGTGGGGTTAGCTTGCATGTGAAAAAAGTTATAAAAGTCCAAAGTCAGTGCGGGCACAGTCGCCCCCCCAGCCCCCCCCGGTCTGAAGAGGGTTAATGTTCATAGACAGATGCCAGTATATTTCTAAACTCAACCTTGTTTCTATACCATAGATCACGTGTCCCTTCTTAACCTATCAAATCTGTTTGCTTGGCATTGCCCTTTCATTTTTTAGGTGTCAAGTGTGTTACATTCGTAAAATAGGCGTTATTTGCAATATTCTTTGCCAGCCTCGTTTCCACGCTGATAGATCACGAGACCCTTCTCAATATATTACCCTTTCATTTTGTAGGTGTTTGGCTGTTTTAAATTCATAAAAATTGGCGATATATGAATATTGTGTGAGCCTCGTTTAGATGCTGGAATACAGTGGTAGAAATTGAACCTGCTCTAACTGGAATTATGGAAAACATAATATAGATTTCGATGGGGTCCATATCCAATATTGTTTACAATGCCATAAACTTTCATTGTGCCAAATTTTATGCTTATATCATAAAATGCACGATTCTGCCCGACTAATAAGGATGGTGATGGTGATGCAGATGAGGATAAGTATTATTATTTTCATAATGATGATGATCATCATTATAAAAATAATAATCATCGTCATCATGAAACCGAACTTTAGCAGATTTGGACAGGAACCTCCAATCAGCTAGTTAACGAAAAAAAATTACAAATTTATGATCAAAAACTGGATGTTAAAAAGTTTACACTTTTCTCAACAGCCAGTAACAAGGATATACAAAATGTGAATCTTGAATAGTATTCAAAATAATTGTTTAATGACGATTTTACAGCATTTTGAGAAATCACCCCATCATCACGGTGGGGCCAGGCCACCCCCTAAATGTTGCATTAGGATAATTTTGCTTCTTTTGCATATTTCTTTACCAAACTTGGTAGAAAACGCTTGGGTTGTCGTCCTATTTGAAGTATGAGAATGACTTAAAATGTCAAATTGTGACGTTATAATGGATGACATTACAAAACGAGTTAAATAAAATTTCAAAAACTGCAAGAACTTGGCAAGGGGAGTATGACAAACATATCTCGAGTTATGGGAATTCAAAGAAATTTAAGTGTTCCCCTCGGAACCATACTTTTCTTCTAACATCAACTATGTTAACTTTTTTGTTTTTTAAACGCAAGCTAATATTTTGGTAAAATGGACTTTTTGCTTTTCCAAAAAAATCGTATCGTTTTAGATTTTGAGTTTTTGGATCGAAACGCATAATATTAACAAGTAAAAAAATGATCACGTGGCACTTTGTTACGTCACAAAACTATTTTTGTAGCTCTAGCTCTGGCAGGAAAAATTTTTTCTGAGTTTTTCTTTTTCATTTAGCTTTCGTCACTTTAGACATCTAATCTGCATGTGAAATGGTATCACCGACGCCACAAAACAACACTCTTAAGGGCCCATTACAGTATCTCGTTGCTATGATACGCAGTTGCCATGCACGTGCAAATTTACTTCCGGTCGGCCGCACTGTTTTTTGCGCGCTTTCTGGCCTCCCGGCGCCGGCTCGTCGGTTCAAGTCGCCGACAACTGTTTTTTATTTCGTTGCGACAAACACAAAAGAAAAACTTTTTTGTTTACTTTTTTAATTGATTTTAGTTTTCTGCTTTACGTTTACAACATGTGAGTTGTGCCTTTATTTCTTAAACTGGTTGTTTCAGTTGAAAATGAGCTCGAAGCTATCCACGTACGCACGTAAACAGAAAGCGCAGCGATGGCTGCAAGTCGATGGGGAAATGCAGATCGCGAAAAGCCGACATTCAAAGATTTTCAGTGTCAGGTCGGGAATAGAAATGTCAATTATGCAGAGGCAAACCGAAATAAGTATTGTGCCATCATCCCGAACCCATAAAGAAATCCCTGCTGTCCGCGGCCGTGACTTCGACTGCTCCCAAACTACCTGACGTCGCTTGCGAGAAAACTGTAATCGATGTGTAAACCTGTGACTGTCCTTCCGAGCCTGAGCAACTCCAGTGTTGAGACAGCTCTTCAATAAACGAAGCTCTCGAGGCCACTGATTTGCGGATATTGTTGCAAGACAGTGTGGAGCAGCATACAGCAAGAAAGGAAGCTTGTAAATTGTCCTTGAAAGCAGCTCTATCGCGCGAATTTCATGCCCACATTGATAATGCCATTATTAAATCACACGATAGAAAACCTGACAAATAATGGTGAACTCGATACATCTGATGGGCAACGTCTGCTAATAACCTTAACCTCACTTGAGAAATAAGCAAAAAGTAATTTAAGCGATCTAAAAGACTGTGACTGTGGAAAGGAGAAATACGAATTTTGTTCGGTAAAACAAAACACAGTTGAAGAGTTCGACTTCGAGTGTAGTCGATGTGGACAAAAACTCAGCTTGAAGAGTGATACCTCTGTCGTGAAAGCCACAACCGGCGTCCAAGGTCTGCAATACATAATTTCGTTGCTCTTTTATTCCTTGTCAGTGGGCAGTATTTCAAAGATTAAGCTTATCATAAAATTCTCGGGTCTCTCAGACCACGTCAGTTTGACTCAGTGGATCCACATTGTTGAATGGCTTGCGCCGTTCATGATAAGATCGCCGACTGGAGCGTGAAAGAAGCGAGAACTGAAGCAATCCAACGGGAAAACCAATCATCATTACACATCCAGTTCGACGGCTTTAATCTGACTCGCGGCCATTTTTTCAACAACAGCTGAGCTACTGTCCACGATGCCAAGAATGGGAAAATTATCGCCTTAGCGACCTAGCCATTTAACGCTTAGGCACCTGGCCATTGAATAAACGAGCGTCACTTCCGGTGCCTCGAAAAATGTACTTTTCTCGTCGAGAAGTAAACGTAGCTGCTGCATTTTAAAAGAATTCAAAAAAACATCTTTTTTTCTCGAAATTTAAGCATCCTTTTTGCGAAAAAACAGAAAACAAAAAAATTATACCCAAAAGAGTGGTCAAAGAAGCACATTCTTATTTGTTCATTTTTCTTCATAAGCCAAAACGCATGCTTAAATTTCTTCAAGACGGCTTATGAAATGGTATGGTACAAGAAATTATGGACGAAAAGGGAAGTCTTTAAGAAAAAACGCATTTTTCTGTTTCTGATCACGTGACATTGGGCATGGTCTGATGACGTCATAAACTGAACCATACTTGCCTTCAATGAATGTTGTCCAAATTTGGTCCAATGAAAGCATACATGTGTTGAGTTACAGCAAACTCATTTTTGCCTAGCAACGGCCTCAAAAGATACTGTAATGGGCCCTTAAAAAGAATAATAACCAAAAATTCCACTTTTTCATGCAACATCTTTGGGTGTGGTCTGGCCCCTCCGTGACCTGAGTTCAAATAACAGAATAAGTAAGTAAATCTTGAGAACAGGACATGTTGGGTGGGCAGTATATAAAGTCGCGGCCTCAAACCCTGTTGAGTGGCAAAATTCTAGACACAATTAAACTCTCCGAATCTTAATGAATGATTTTTTCCTGGCCATGGGGTAATGCTAAATTTATGACAAAAGACATGATTTTGTCTACATAAATGTAAAGTGTGCGTAGAAGAAGAAGAAGAAGAAGAAGAAGAAGCAACAGAACTCAATATATTACAACAGACTACCTGCAAATAGCGAAGCTAATCTAGGCAGGTAGTATGGATACGTGTCATTTACACTTAAATTACAATACTAATACAAAAGGATATTACAAAATAATAAATTAATGGCATAACAGAAAAAAAATTACAACAATAACTTTGATTATATTTATCACGAGTAATAGGCTAGTGGAAGGATAGAAAGACGTAGAAGTGATGGCACTTAGAGAAAAAAATAAACCAATTTTAAATTCGTTTCATTTCATTTAATAACGTATCTATATCAACATAAATGTCCTGTTTTAGGAAGATTTGAAGTAAGGATTCGGTCTTTGTGTATGTTTGTGTGTGTGTGCCCTTTTGTGGTAGTTAATGTGTGGTGTATCTCTTCTTCCTCTTAATATAAGCATATATAACTTCTTCCTTTTTTTCAGGTACATACTAGACAGTGGGCGTGTGGCCGTGAAAGAGTAACCTGTAATTGTGGAGTTGTGCTTCGAGATCATAATGATGTTATAGAATTTAACTGTTGCAACGAACTACTCTTCTACGACCAGGCAACTCCAATGCGCTTTAAAGTGCGGAGCAAGAAACGCCTTGCCCCAGGAATCTCTATCACACAAACGATTCGTGGTTTTAACAGCAAATACCAAGTAAGATTTAAGTGTCACTGTCTCAGAAAGCGTTTCAGAGGTTGGAATGGGGGGTCAACCGGTTTTGATGTGCCTTGCTGCAGACGTTAGTTTCGACGAGATATTCTAAAAGCCATTTTGGTTATGTTTTCTGACTGACTTTTGTTTGTCACGTAGGGGTTGGGCATCAATTATCTGAAACTTATAAGGGGAAGTTCTGGAGTTTAATTAAAAAACAAAAGTAAATATTATTTGGAAGTCTTAATTGTATGGTATTTTTCTACTAGAAATGTTCTTTGAGTTCAGGTATGAGGATTCTGGCAGTCTGGGGTCTAGCACTAGTTTTTGCTAAATTTGGAGACAAAACCACCACCCATATTTTTCAAAGTTCAGACGTTTATAGTTTTAACTGCTACATTACTTAAGATTGATTCTTCTATCAATAGTTACCCCAACGTAAGTAGAATCAAAATGAATTAAGAAAAAAAAATGGCAGACTTATTCTTTCACAAAACACTCTTTCACAAAACTCACACGTTGTCAAAAGTAATTATTTCACAGCCATCACAGCTATATTTGTATTTAAATACAAAATCTCTGAAAAGCTCTGACTTTGTGCTTAAACTCTACTCGAGATTGTTAAATTAGCGCAGCACTAGAAAATCAGTACAAGTACAGGAAAAGCAATCTTGAACTACTTGACCTAATTCAGACCGGGTATTTTGGTCTTCTGGGACCAGCGGGGGAGGGGGGGGAGGGGGTCGGAATCCGCTCGCTCCTTAACTCTGAGAGTATTAAAGTAATGACAATGAAACTTAAAAAACAGCTAGCACCTCTTAATACGTTTTTGATGACGTCATAAGACGTAAGAATAACGCCAAACGGCGGCCATATCGGATCCGACATCTTGGATTTCTCGATGTTTCTAAAACCAAAAGTGATCAAGAAGTAATCAAAATCAATAAAATAAAATCTAAAAATACAAAAAAGTTACGTCGTACAAGTTATAATTGTTCATTAAAAAGAAGGAAATAAAAATTCTGAAAAAACAGCTAGTCAAAAAGGGGTTTCCATGGTTACGTCATACTTGATAAATTTTAGGAAAATTCACTAAGTTTGGTGGCTTTTGCTAGGTCTGAATAGGGTTTAAAAAATAAACATACAATACATTATAATAAACCTACAATCACTGACATAAGTAGTTGGAACACCCTCCCCTCCTACCCCTATTCATTGTTGCATAGTGTTAGGTGTTATTTGGTTGAAACGTTTTAACAACATTGCCTAATGGGAGAGGGAGGGAGACAATTGTACCGACAGCTGCAGTGTTCCAACAAAGTGACACTGATTGTAGTTTGCACCCAAATAACTGACAATTCTTCCAAACACAGCCTTGCTCACTTACCGAACCTTATTTAAAGGTTCTTGGCTTGGCCTGAAGGAAAGTTTCTCCAAGGTAATGCAAACGAAAATAATCCATGTGTTTCTTAGAATCGTGCGAATAAAACCATCGTGCGGTCAAATGACATTGCTTGATGATGAAACCACATTGCCTGGTGATTCTCCAGTGGTTTACAGACGGGCCCATGTTTTATCACATGTAAGACAACTCCGACCTTTGTGTCTCCTGACGCAGTGTACATCCGCCATTTTGGACGTGGACGCGGGAAAACTGGGAATTGTAATAACTACCATTAATGTAATACCCGCCATAAATGTAATAAGAATCAACCATAAAATATCGCCGGTATGTAATACACGTAATAAATGTAATAAATGCTTTTTAAAAGTTTTTAACCATAACCATAAATGTTACAGTAATAAAAGGCCACGAAATGGTTCCTAGCTAACAGTAAATGGTATGCACTGCGCCTACGTGTGGCTTCTGTTGGTATGCAAGTAGACGACTTTTAGACTTTTGTTTTGTTTTAATCTTGTCCTTCCTTACGGTTTACATGTTTGCCAGGTCATAGCTAAATAACCAGTACGTGTTAAAATCGTAACCCCTTCTGTTCATATAGTATATCAGACCAACAATTTCTCATTTTTCTCTCATCTCAAATACGAACAAAATACACATAGATTACTTCATAGAAAGTGTGACGTACGGATTCTTATTCACGAGTTGCAAAACTTTGGAAAACGAACGAGTGAGAGCAGCGAACAAGTGAGTTTTCCAAAGTTTGGCGACGAGTGAATAAAAATCCGTATATATATATAACGAGAATTAAACATAGCCTTCAAATCAGTTTTATTTTTCTCTCTCTACACCATAACGGCTTATATACGCAAACAGCTCAAGACTGAACTAAATGACCGGGAGTAATAAAAACCGGCTTTAAACCCGAAATAACGTTGAGATATCAAGCTCCCTTAATAAAAATTAAAAAAAGTACGCGTGAATTTGCAAATACAAAAAGTAGTATCTTTTCGTTTGTCCCTAATCACTGTCTGATTCAATCATGTAATGGCGGCGCTTCGCGCTGTGCAAAGACAAATTTGGACTCTGTTGACTTACACTGTTTATCGAAATGTTAAATGTTCCTCCTTGTATGTTGGCCCCTTGGAAAAGAGATAATGCTTGCTGAGGCGATTGCTGGTTTCCCGTCGACAAACTGACTTCCTCGGTTTCTTGAACGGCCAGCGATCCTGAAGCTGAAGTGCTAGCACTCATGATGTTGGATATGTCCCGCTGCTGTTTTTCCGAAAGTGAGCTGTAATTATTGAGACTCTGAACGTTTTTATGCCCAGAGATTTGCATAATATGAGTCGGAGGTACCTCGTGGTCGTTCAGCTTCTGGACCATTCGCTTCCGGGCACAGTGGTTGGTCAGGTTTTCTGCATTCAAACCAGCCATGGTTTTCATGAGTGAATTTAATTTTGTTGGAGCCCATCGGCGCTGCCTTGAACCAGGGTTTTGAAGAATTGCCCACTCTGGTGTAGTTTATGGCTAAGTAAAACGGGCTGCCGTCTGACTTCATTTGCTCTGGTCTTTTGCAAGCATACATTTAATAGCCTTGTACAGGATCTCTGTCACTGCCTGGGACAGAAAACATTTTTGGTTTAACTGCGCGAATATCTTTGGGTTCGGCGCCGGTTCTTGTTTTTGTCTGTCGCTCGATATTTGAGAAATTCGACTCCATCTGCACTGGTTTTTAGTTGAATGTCGCTCCACTTCATATCTCTATGCTCTTGGCATCCTCTCAGGCCAAAGTGCTAGGTGTTCTTCAACCATAAAGTGTTTAAGAGCCGATGTCTGAAATTATCGAGAATCGGGCGTCAGTCGTGAAATTTCGAATTTCTTTGCATTCTGCCCAAGTAACCTCTATAGTGAAGTATTTTCAAAAATAACATTAAAAGTTTCAACAGCTTTTTATTTTTTTCGAAATCGGGCAAAGTTTGAAAATAAGGCATATCGGCCTCCTTCGAATAGTGAAATTGGCGGAAGATTACACATTTTTATCTCGCTCGTACGCTAAAACGCGGCGTCGTCTGTTAATGAAACACAAACGCAATATAAACACACTTTAGCTCTTTGTAATACAGTAATTTTCTTTGGATAAGCTGTTGAAGTGAGAATGTATCGGCCGTTAGAAGAAAACCAGTTTCAGGTATTTAAAAATATAGCAAATTTCACCCAACTTCCACACTACAGAAACCCAATTGGTACGTGAATTTTGGGCATAGAATAACAACAGGTTTGAAGAAAATCATTTGTCAATTACTGTGTTAAAATATTTCTGGCGGCAATGAAAAATAACACCGTCGAGAGACCAAAATGTGAAGGATAGTTAGGCACGAATCGCCGACTGGACTTATGGCACAAACCGCCGACTGGCTACGCAAAGCAAACGGTAACCCTTTTCATTGAGAGAAATGCCGGAGAAAACCTTCGCAAAATTACTTAGGGGGCTTGCAGAATAATTGTACATAGTGTTTGCTGAAGTTAAGTGTTGTTTTTGAACTACGATCAACACACGCTCCTCTTGTTTTAGTACACGGATCGGTCGATCGAAACCGCAACATATGCATAACATTAATCTTACCTTGTTTTTAAAATTATCAATTATCTGTCTGATAAAAATAATCCTCTACTCCATCGTTGTGATCGGTACTGTAATAGATGCAGCTTGCTGGACATGTGAGAACGTTGGAATCCCGAAATTTGTCATCACTTAGCCGCAAACAAACTGACAAAAGTAACATTGTGGAACAGTACCAGAATATATTTTGCAAGAACAAGATTGCGTGACGCATGACATGGGCAAAGGTCAATCGATGTAATCCCACCTTTTTAGGTGTTAGCTTTTTGAGGTATAAGCGTAGAAGTTCTAGAAATACTAGTTTTTTTATCCACCTTTCGAGGATATGCACCAAAAAACGTTTATTCTGTGGAATAATAAGGACATAACCATTGAAGGAAAATCTATCTACTGGAAAGCTTGGTTTGATAAAGATATTCACTTTGTCCAAGATCTTCTAAACAAGAACGGCAATTTCCTCTCGCTATCTGAACTCAACGACAAATACAAACTGAAAACCAATTTTTTGAGATATCAGCAAATCATCTCCGCAATACCAGTATATATACGAAATGAGGCTTCGCAATCTCTCATTACACGACGACTTTCCGAACAGGATGATAATTTGTTTCAGCTTTCAAAAGACAAAGTGTTAATCCTTCCCAAAATGCGATGCAAGGACTACTACCAATTATTCCTAGAAAAAAAAGACAAGTTACCAACCGCAAAAAAAAACATCGTCAGAAAAAAATGAAGTGATTGCAGACAATTGGGAAAAAAGTATAAATAATATATACAAAACAACTAAAGATAACAAGCTGAAACAATTCTCATTCAAACTTTTGCACCGTATTCTCATCACCAAAAAAGAACTTAAACGCTATGGAATTGTCAGTAATAGTGAATGCGTGGAGTGTCACAAACCAGACTCCCTTGAACATACCTTCATGGAATGTACATCCTCTCTTAAACTATATGAAGACATTTTAAATTGGTTTAATGCACAACACCACACGAACATCAACCCCACTGTCGCTCAGATATTATTGTAGTAGTATAGGGGGGTCGCTATAGGTAATGGCGGCGAGGAGGGATGAGGAGGGATGAGGAGGGAATGTTTCCCAGTCATGCATTGCGCGAAGAGAAGGGGAGGGGGTAGGAGGTGAGAGGGTAACCAAGGAGATGCCAGTGGGGTCTGAGTAAAATAAAAAACAGTGGTGAAATTTTCCAAAACAAGAGTGAAATGATAGGTAATGGCGGCGAGGAGGAAAATGAGGAGGAATGAGGATGGAGTGCGGGCTCAGATCAGACAAGAGAGGACATTTCGTGACGCTTACATGACGTAGGTCAATGGTCCTTTGGCTAGGGTGGGAAACCGCTGACCAGTGTCGGAAAAAGGGATCGCGGGCTCAACATGATCGGTCAAATGGACTTGAGGCGTAGTATTTGAATTTGGTAGGGAAAAAGACCCACCCCTTCCAGTTTTTAAAAACCAGCTCATCAGAAAGGAGGGGTCACGGCAGCAGCAGCAGCAGCAGCAGCAGCAGCAGCGGCGGCGGCGGCGGCGGCGGCGGCGGCGGCGGCGGCGGCGGCGGCGGCGGCGGCGGCGGCGGCGGGCGCGCGCGCGGGCGGGGAATCGGCGGCGGCGGCGGCGGCGGCGCGGGGGAATGGGTCCAGGGCGCATGCGTAGGGAAAAAATTGACATTGTATTCTCTGTATTTTGTAGATGAGAAGAAAGACGGAGGAGGAGGTGGTCAAGGCGCCTGCGTGGTGGGATCAAGAAGAAGAAGAAAAGGATTTGATTTGGTGTGTGTGTAAAAAAGGAGAATAAAAGTGTGTGTGGTTTGTTGATACCACAAGGGCAAGAGGTTGTCTTGGTTGTCTTAGATAAGTGGGAGGGAGGCGAAAGGAAAGATCGGGGTGAGGTCGATGCGTTGCTCCTCTTTCACTACATCCTGTTTCTCTGCAGTTTTCCAGGTGTGTTAAGACTGATGTAGACAGATGAGTCACATTCGAATGACTTCTCGTTCCCGTCTTCATCGGTTCTTTGCTTTCACGCGTCCCTCACCCCACTTTTTTTTTTTTTCTGATACCACAAGGGAGAGAAGTTTTCTTGGTTGTCATAGATAAGAGGGAGTGATCCTGTAGTCAAAATTGGGGTGGGGTGAATGCGTTCCTCTTTCACTACATATATCTTCTGTCTTATCTCCCTCACTGTCATCCTGTAGGTCAGAAATCAGATCTGCACGTGGTACGAAAAAGTGCGGAAGGTGACCTCCCATTTCTTCGCGTGTTCCCCTACCCCACTTTTTTTTTTTTTTTTTTTTTTTTTTTTCCCGACTACGCACACAATATAATTTATAGAGAGTTCGGGGGTTGTGTATGTTTTTTTCATGTAGATAGAAAATATTAATGGACTTTTGAAAAGAGGAAAACGCCTTGTTGTACTTGCATAGAGAAAAAAGAGAGGGACTAGGATGACATTGATGGACTGATGACAAGCGATGTCGTGATGGTCACTCAAATCGGAAGGTCCATGGTTCGAATCCCGGTTGGGATGGCAAAAAAAAAAATTTTTTTGGGAAAAAGCATGGAAATTTTTTTTAGGTCAATGGACTAGGAGAATATGTATTGGAGAGTGGCTGATTTTTTTTGCAAGTTGGGATGTTGCGGGTTCATCAAAGAAGCAAGCGCTCGATCGATCGAGTTCGGCTTGGAAAAAAATTGTCACCAAAACAAAAGAGAGTTGAATGGGAGTTGACAAAAGTTTTTTATTCATGTCAAGCTGGACTCTGTCATGATGATCCTTTTCCCTGGAGTTTGGTGTTTTCAGGAAACAAAAGCCGCTCGCTTTCTTCTCGGAGAAAATACGAGTGGTCATCTTGCTCGTCTCACCGCGTGACAGCAAATTGAACTCTAAAATAGAGAGCAAAAAACAAAAGTAAGAAGAAATATTTTCTGGTGCAGTGAAAATTTACACAACAACATCAATGTGTTTTGTACTTAGGTTTGATTTTTTTGTGTGAAAAATGCTCAACACGACAACAACATATTTTTTTAGCGGACAGCAAAAAAAACTTACCTCGTGTGAAGCTCTCGCTGTTTTCAAAACATCCATTCGGCGGATTTTACAGATAAAAATTGTCCACTTTTTTTCGCTGAAATCTTAGCTGTCATCGTTTTGTTTGTAAAGCCGAGGGTTGGTGGGGGAAAGCGATGAATAAAGCTGTGGAAAAAAGTTTTCACGCTGCTAAACCGAAGTGTGTCCTTGCGCGAACCCAAAACATGCTTCGTCAGTAATTTTCCGATGACGCGGGAAAAAATGTCACGTGTGAAGGGTTGACTAGATTAATTTTGTCTCGCTCTCACGGGAGATGTTTTGGTAGTGTAGTGGTAGGGGGTCGCTATAGGTAATGGCGGCGAGGAGGGATGAGGAGGGATGAGGAGGGAATGTTTCCCAGTCATGCATTGCGCGAAGAGAAGGGGAGGGGGTAGGAGGTGAGAGGGTAACCAAGGAGATGCCAGTGGGGTCTGAGTAAAATAAAAAACAGTGGTGAAATTTTCCAAAACAAGAGTGAAATGATAGGTAATGGCGGCGAGGAGGAAAATGAGGAGGAATGAGGATGGAGTGCGGGCTCAGATCAGACAAGAGAGGACATTTCGTGACGCTTACATGACGTAGGTCAATGGTCCTTTGGCTAGGGTGGGAAACCGCTGACCAGTGTCGGAAAAAGGGATCGCGGGCTCAACATGATCGGTCAAATGGACTTGAGGCGTAGTATTTGAATTTGGTAGGGAAAAAGACCCACCCCTTCCAGTTTTTAAAAACCAGCTCATCAGAAAGGAGGGGTCACGGCAGCAGCAGCAGCAGCAGCAGCAGCAGCAGCGGCGGCGGCGGCGGCGGCGGCGGCGGCGGCGGCGGCGGCGGCGGCGGCGGCGGCGGCGGCGGCGGCGGCGGCGGCGGCGGCGGCGGCGGCGGCGGGCGCGCGCGCGGGCGGGGAATCGGCGGCGGCGGCGGCGGCGGCGCGGGGGAATGGGTCCAGGGCGCATGCGTAGGGAAAAAATTGACATTGTATTCTCTGTATTTTGTAGATGAGAAGAAAGACGGAGGAGGAGGTGGTCAAGGCGCCTGCGTGGTGGGATCAAGAAGAAGAAGAAAAGGATTTGATTTGGTGTGTGTGTAAAAAAGGAGAATAAAAGTGTGTGTGGTTTGTTGATACCACAAGGGCAAGAGGTTGTCTTGGTTGTCTTAGATAAGTGGGAGGGAGGCGAAAGGAAAGATCGGGGTGAGGTCGATGCGTTGCTCCTCTTTCACTACATCCTGTTTCTCTGCAGTTTTCCAGGTGTGTTAAGACTGATGTAGACAGATGAGTCACATTCGAATGACTTCTCGTTCCCGTCTTCATCGGTTCTTTGCTTTCACGCGTCCCTCACCCCACTTTTTTTTTTTTTCTGATACCACAAGGGAGAGAAGTTTTCTTGGTTGTCATAGATAAGAGGGAGTGATCCTGTAGTCAAAATTGGGGTGGGGTGAATGCGTTCCTCTTTCACTACATATATCTTCTGTCTTATCTCCCTCACTGTCATCCTGTAGGTCAGAAATCAGATCTGCACGTGGTACGAAAAAGTGCGGAAGGTGACCTCCCATTTCTTCGCGTGTTCCCCTACCCCACTTTTTTTTTTTTTTTTTTTTTTTTTTTTCCCGACTACGCACACAATATAATTTATAGAGAGTTCGGGGGTTGTGTATGTTTTTTTCATGTAGATAGAAAATATTAATGGACTTTTGAAAAGAGGAAAACGCCTTGTTGTACTTGCATAGAGAAAAAAGAGAGGGACTAGGATGACATTGATGGACTGATGACAAGCGATGTCGTGATGGTCACTCAAATCGGAAGGTCCATGGTTCGAATCCCGGTTGGGATGGCAAAAAAAAAAATTTTTTTGGGAAAAAGCATGGAAATTTTTTTTAGGTCAATGGACTAGGAGAATATGTATTGGAGAGTGGCTGATTTTTTTTGCAAGTTGGGATGTTGCGGGTTCATCAAAGAAGCAAGCGCTCGATCGATCGAGTTCGGCTTGGAAAAAAATTGTCACCAAAACAAAAGAGAGTTGAATGGGAGTTGACAAAAGTTTTTTATTCATGTCAAGCTGGACTCTGTCATGATGATCCTTTTCCCTGGAGTTTGGTGTTTTCAGGAAACAAAAGCCGCTCGCTTTCTTCTCGGAGAAAATACGAGTGGTCATCTTGCTCGTCTCACCGCGTGACAGCAAATTGAACTCTAAAATAGAGAGCAAAAAACAAAAGTAAGAAGAAATATTTTCTGGTGCAGTGAAAATTTACACAACAACATCAATGTGTTTTGTACTTAGGTTTGATTTTTTTGTGTGAAAAATGCTCAACACGACAACAACATATTTTTTTAGCGGACAGCAAAAAAAACTTACCTCGTGTGAAGCTCTCGCTGTTTTCAAAACATCCATTCGGCGGATTTTACAGATAAAAATTGTCCACTTTTTTTCGCTGAAATCTTAGCTGTCATCGTTTTGTTTGTAAAGCCGAGGGTTGGTGGGGGAAAGCGATGAATAAAGCTGTGGAAAAAAGTTTTCACGCTGCTAAACCGAAGTGTGTCCTTGCGCGAACCCAAAACATGCTTCGTCAGTAATTTTCCGATGACGCGGGAAAAAATGTCACGTGTGAAGGGTTGACTAGATTAATTTTGTCTCGCTCTCACGGGAGATGTTTTGGTAGTGTAGTGGTAGAGCGCGCGCCATTTGAATCGAAAGGTTCGGGGTTCGAGTCTCTGTCCGGGTGTGTGTCTTTTTCTTTCTTTCTTTTCTTAGGGAAAAATTCCTTGAATTAAAAATGTAAGTTAAAAAATAATAACATAAAAAATAAATAAAAAATCTTCAATACAAATCAATCAGCGGTGGTATGAACTGACTATTAACAAGTTGTCGATGCTTAGTCAGCTGTCAATCAAAAACTTATCCATCAAACGAATGCTTCCTCTGCTGTCAATGCTTCCTCAGCTGTTCATCAAATCTAACCAGACTGTCAATCAAATGACTCTGAGAGCCAATCAGCATGCGAGAAAAGTATTTCAAAAAAACAGTATAAAAAGGTTATGAGGAGGAGGAGTGTTGTCAGTTTACACATGTATTCAAGATGGAAAGGTTGTGCTGTGAAAACTGTGGAAAAAACTTCTCGCGTAAAGACAACTTGAAGCGACATATCAAGGCGTGTCTTGAGAAAGTCGGACACGAGTGTATGTGTGGTAAAAAGTTTGGGCGGAACGACAATCTAAAAAGACACAAAAAATCATGCGAAACAGTAAAAAAGAACCAACATGGAGGTGTAGAAGAAGCACCAAGGAAAAAAGTGAAGCTAAGTGAGTCGACTGAAAAAGAAGCTAGAAGAGAACCCAAAGCAAGTGAACAAGAAGCAGGACCGAGTGGAAACTTTGAAGAAGATGTCAGGCCAAATAATGATGATGATGATGATGATCAAATGCTAGTGAAAGCCTTAGAAGAAGTGGAGAACCATTTGAAGCAAGATGAAGAACAAGAGGAAAAGATTCAATTTGAATTAAAGCCCAGTACAGACAGAAGATGTAAGAAATTTAGACTTGAAAGAAAAGTCTTATCCTTACGCTTGGCTGAAAATGAAAATGGAAAAGGACAAGGACAAGAGGCGTGGAAATTATTGGAAGATGCCCTCCAAAAAGCTGTGGCAAAAGTGACATCCTCGCATAAAGAGGAGGACACCCTGTTCGTGGCCATGTCGAGCAACAGGCTGCATCACACTTACCATTCCCCACGTCTCACCGTAGGGGATTGGAGAGACTCCACGTTACCAGCACGAAGAGTTTGGGACATGATGTCCGCTATTCTAAATTCTAACGAGTCATTTCGATTGGATGATACATTTCATACAGAAATAACGCTGATTGAATCACCGCGAGGAAGCGGTAGAATGAGTGTCAAGGCAAAGTCTATAGAATCTCTTATTCGCAAAAAGAAGAGTGTAGTTCGCATAAATAACAACGATCAATTGTGTGCCGCGAGAGCTCTGGTGACCGCGAAGGCCAAAGTGGATAATGACAACAACTACAATACCATCAAGCGTGGGACTCTCATACAAACCAACCTGGCCCAACAACTTCACCAGGCGGCGAACGTCCCTGAAGGACCGTGCGGTTTAGAGGAAATTGCCAAGTTTCAAGAGTACTTAAAAGATTACCAGATTGTGGTAATAAGTGCAGATCACGGTTTTCAAACAATTTTTTGTGGTCCATCGGCGTCGAAAACACTGGGACTTTTGAAAACCGGTGAACATTTTCATACTCTCACCTCCCTGAAAGGCTTCTTTGGGAGAAATGAGTATTGTCTGGAGTGTGGTAAGAGTTACCAAACAGGTGGAAACAAAAGAAAGCATAATTGTCAAGGAACACTTTGTCAGGCGTGTATGCAGCATCACTGCCCCAATGCAAGAAACCAACAACAAGTTCTCTGCTCAGACTGCGGACGAAGCTTCAAAGGCCCAGCTTGTTTCGAGGCTCACCGCCAAAAAACACCAAAAGGCAAGCCCAGCGTCTGCTGTACCGTTAAAAAATGCCAAAGCTGTAAAAAGCAAGTCAGTGGAAAAGAAGTGAAACATCACAAATGTTGGCACGGCTCATGCCCATCATGCAAGGATTATGTTGATTTAAAAACACATCAGTGTTTTATACAACCTATCGGAATGAAAGAAGAAGAAGAAAGAGAGGAGGAAAATTCAGTAGGAGAAGAAGAAGAAGAAGAAGAAGAAGAAGAAGAAGTGAGTGAGGAAGAACACGAAGGAGAGGAAGATTCCAAAAGAGAAGAAGAACCACCGCTCTTTGTGTACTTTGATGTGGAGGCACGCCAGGACACAGGGAATCATGTGGCTAACCTCCTCGTGGCAGAGATGGACCAGAATGATCAACAACATTCTTTCCGGGGTGAATCTTGTATTGAAGATTTTGTGAAGTGGTTACAAGATGTTGAAGAGATGTCTGGGAGGAAGTTAATTGTCGTGGCCCATAACTTTAAGGGCTACGACAGTTACTTCCTTCTGGAAGAATATTACAGGCAAATGATCCTTCCCAAGCAGTTGGTCAACGGATGTAAAATCCTTTTCATGTCCGTGGGTAACATTCATTTTAAGGACAGTTTATGCTTTCTTCCCATGGCGTTGGCCGCTTTTTCGGAGACATTCGGTTTAACCGAACTCAAGAAGGGATTTTTTCCCCACTTCTTCAATAGATCAGAGAATCAAGACTATGTGGGACCTCTCCCCGATATCCATTATTATGATCCAGACGGGATGTCTGTAGAACGTCGAGAAGAGTTTGACAAGTGGTACAAACAAAGAAAAGAAGAAAACTTTGATTTCCAGAAAGAGTTGACAGAGTATTGCCAATCGGATGTACGTCTTCTCAAGCAAGGATGCGAACAGTTTCGGAAACTGTTTAAGAATCAAGCGGGGTTTGACCCATTACAACATTGCGTCACCATTGCCAGTGCCTGTAACAGGTATTATCGTGCCTGTTGCATGCCGCCCAACACTATTGCCAGCGAGCCAGTGTTGGGCTGGAAACAGCAAGCCAAGCCATCCTCCAAAGTTGGCCTCGAATGGCTTTTGTGGGAGGAAGAGAAATTACGTCGCGCTCACCCACCCTCAGATCCTACGGCTCCACCGCGCATCGCCCACGCTGGTAATCAAGGCGAAGCCACCATCCTGGTGGATGGTGGCCAACGCAGGATCTATGTTGACGGCTACGATCACAGCACAAACACCGTGTACGAATTGGATGGGTGCCTCTGGCATGGCTGCCGAAACTGCTTTAAGAATCGCCAGCAAAAACATGCAAAGCTAGGTGGGCGGACTCCAGACGAAGTAGCAGAAAAGACGGAAGAAAGAAACAAGTGGATCCAACACGCCGGCTACAACCTGAAAGTCATGCGAGAATGTGAATGGGCTAAAGAGAAAAAGACCGATCCTGAGATTCAAGAGTTTATTAAAGAATTAAAGATCCAAGATCCCCTGAATCCGCGTGACGCGTTTTTCGGCGGCCGCACAAACGCGGTGAAACTGTATCACAAGACGGAACCCAATGAACAGATCTGGTACGTGGATGTCACATCGCTTTACCCCTGGGTGAACAAGATCTGTGAGTACCCCATTGGCCATCCAGTGTTTATCGACCATCCTGGCCACACGGACATTTCCCAGTACTTTGGGTTCATCAAGTGCGAGGTATTACCACCCTATGAGCTCTATCATCCGGTCCTACCTCACCGTCATGCCAGCAAACTCACGTTTCCCCTCTGCCGTACGTGCGTGGAAACAGAACAACCCAAACCGCTGACACAAAGGTCCAAGATCTGTTCTCACACGACAGAGGAAAGAAAGTTGATAGGCACATGGCCTAGTCCAGAACTCGAGAAAGCGGTCGAGAAAGGCTACAAAGTCTTGTATATCCAGGAAATCTGGCACTTCAAAGAAAGATCTAATCAGTTGTTTCGCTCTTATGTCGACACCTGGCTCAAGATTAAAATGGAAGCGTCTGGGTGGCCCGAATCCGTGGGAGACGATGAAGAGAAGAGGCGGCAGTACGTGGAGGCTGTGTACGAAAGAGAAGGGATCAGACTTGATCCCGAGAAGATTGAATACAACCCGGGGCTTAGAGCCTTGGCCAAACTGATGCTGAATTCCTTCTGGGGCAAGTTTGGCCAGGGTACCAACAAGAGTCAAGTGGAAGCCATCACGGAACCCTCTAAATTTTACAAGATGCTTTTGGATGATAGCGTGGACATACAATCTATCCGCATCGTAAATGAGGAAATGGTGGAGGTGGTTTATAAAAACACAGAAGAAGAAGCGACCATCAATCCCAATATTAATGTCTTCATCGCGGGATTCACGACTGCTTATGCGCGATTAAAGTTATATGAGGCTCTCGAACTCCTGGGTGAGCGTGTTTTGTATTTTGACACGGATTCAGTTATTTACAGTTGGAAGCCAGGACAATCTCACGTCCCCTTGGGGAATTATCTCGGGGATTACACCAACGAAATTAAAGCAGACAAAGTCACCAAACAACCCGACTGGATTGTGGAATTTACAGCCGCGGGTCCGAAAAACTATGGATATCGTACGCATCTGGGCAAACAAGAGTGCAAAGTCCGAGGCTTCACCTTGAACACACGTGGAAGTCAAGTTATCAATTTTGACAGCATGAAGGAATTAATTCTGGCTGAGATAGAAGAGCCCGAAAGTAAACCGCGTGTGATCCCAGTGGTCAACCCTCATAAAATCAAACGGGTGGCCACCACGAAAACCCTTGAAACCGTCGAAGAAACCAAGAAGTACCGAGTGGTCACTGATAAGCGGGTGTTGGATCCCGACACATTTCTAACGTTTCCGTATGGGTATGAGAAACTCGCTGCATGAATGATAACATCGCCCGATGTCCCCGCTGTGATTCATGAAGGAACTGAGGGGGCAGAACCCTCCTGCCTCCCCCATACCTATAAAAATCCGTCTCCAGACCCTGTTGTTCATTTTCCCTTAGACGCAGTCGAGAGCAGACGTTGTAGGATGGCGCTCCGTGGCAAAGAAGAGCTTCAGTTCCAACAGTTGTTGAATAATTGGGGGTACAATTTGTTACAGTTTAGTAATCGCATGACCGAGCTGATCGTGGCCGGTTCCCCCGAATTAAGTCTGATCGCACGAACTCAGCTGATGACGTCCCTAGGACTCTTATCGATGAAAACCATGGAATTGTGTCAAGCCTGGGATCAATTTGAATACGCTTACAAGAGCACTGGGATCCCCTGGCCGCGTGATTTTGATGTGGCGTTTCCCAAGAAACAGGCTGAAGAAGAAGACTCAAAAAAAGGAAGGGGAAAGGAACCCAAAGCCAAGAAAACCAAACGAAAACACCCCGGAGACACGGTGGTACCCCCCTCTGCTCTAGACGCCTCGCTGGACCCCTCACTGGACCCCTTGACGGAATCCAAAAAAGACATTTAAGCAAGATCCTCCCCAGCTTTCCCAAAAGAAGCAGGATGACCTCTCGGACCTCTGTGTCTCTGTTAGAGGGGACCCATTGGGACACCGCCGCGGTGGAACCGGACCTCTTGGATGAATTCGATGCCTTGTACGCCTTCTATCATTGTCAATGGTGGTGTTACCGTCAAAGATATTTTCATTTCAAGTGGCTTCACGCTTCCTTGAACGCCTTGGCCCTGGTGGTGACCGCTGTCGGGATGGTGGTCGGTTCCCTGATGGAGGACAGTTTATGGGTGACTTGTTTGGCCGCCTTGGGTGTGGCTCTCAAAGGATGGAACGATTTTAAAAAATATCCCATCAAAATGGACATGTGTCATTTTGCTTTCACCACTTATGCCAAGACCCTGACTGAACTACGCAATTACGTACGAGGTCTTCCGTTTGACGAAGATCCCTTTTTGGTCAAGATGCAAACGTTGGATGACACCATCACCGACTTCGCCCCACCTGTCCCCGATGTCTATACTCAAAAGTATCGCGCGCGTTTCAAGCACGTGCCCGTGGCCGGGGACAGTGTGGATCTTCGTGCCCCAGCCCGTTTGTACGTCTCGTTGTTAGAGAAGAAACAAGCTTATAAAAAACCCTGATTTTACATTAAAAAAACTGGTTACTCTCATCTGTGTCATGAAAGTGTCGTCTCCGTCGTTGGAATACTTGTATCTAGGGTACGACAGTCCCTATGCCCTCAGTGGGAACACCCAATCTCTTTTGGAGGCCGGTCGTTCCCTGGGCATTCCCCAAAAAACCACGTTACGCTATTTGCAAGGCGAACCGACTTACACCTTACATCGCCCACGCCGCGTCCGGTTTCCTCGTTCCAAAACAGTGGTCGATCCCAATGTGGATAGTACCTGGCAAGCGGATTTGGTGGAAATGCAAGATCGCCAATTGATTGCCGCCAACCAACGTACCCGTTATTTGTTAACCATCATTGATGTCTTGTCGAAGTACGCTTGGGTGGTCGCCTTAAAAAGTAAACGAGGGACGGCCGTCCGAGATGCCTTGCGGTACGTGTTAGAAACCCACCCAGATCGTCGTCCCACTTACTTACAAACCGATCAAGGCAAAGAATTTTACAATAAACATGTCCAACAATTGTTGGACGACTATGACATTCATCATTATTCGACTCGAGGGGAACCCAAAGCAGCGGTGGTGGAACGCTTTAATCGCACATTGAAAGAACTCACTTACAAGTACATGACGGCTCACAACACCCCCAAGTACCTGGAAGCGTTACCAGACCTGGTGCAAATGTATAACACCCGGATTCATTCGTCCACTCAGATGGCGCCGGCGGATGTTACCCCAGACAACGCGTCGGTCATTTGGCGTCGTCTGTACAAACCCATGGCTCCTCTGACCCCTTACCAATTTCAAGTGGGTGATTTTGTACGTACTTCCAAACGCGTCAAGCGAGGTGCCTTTGGCCCTCAGAGTTATCGCGGGACGTTTAGTCAAGACGTGTACGTGGTGAGCGCGCGGCGTCGTTCCCTGTACGACGGGGTGAATTATTACAAATTGAAAACATGGCAAGAGGAAAAAGTACCCGGTCGTTTTTACGAACCGCAACTGCAAAAAGTACAACCTTGGCCCAACCATTGGCGTGTCAAGAAAAAGCTTAAATACAAGGGACGGGGTCCCTCGCGTCAAGTGTTGGTGACTTGGCAAGGCGTGGCTCCCAGTTATCGTTCGTGGATTCCCACCCGTGCGTTGAAACAGTATGAGTGAAACCCACCCACGTGATTTTGTCTTGTACTTGAACAGTGCCGATCAAGGCACGCATCCTTTGGAACCGGGGGTGACCACCGTACGAGCCGCGTTTCGTCAAGAACTGGAACGACCGTTGACGTTACGTGACGATTGGAAAGTGGCTCTCTTGAGTTTGGTTTACACCCATTCCTATGGCAACGCCGTTCTTAAATCGCCGCAAGATTTTCACTACGATGTCAAGGATTTGTCTCAAGTGGGTCCCCCTCTCCGGACCTTACAATTGTCTCCTCACAAACACTTTACGCATGTCGGCCAGGTCTTGGAAGATTTGGTCGAACAACTCCAGCTGCCCGTGATTCCCACCTTGTCCGGTGGCACGCATCATTATGGTCAACTGCACATGGAAACGCCCGGTACCACCGACATGAATTTTCCCACCGACCCGAAACTGGATTATTTTCGCCGCGACCTTGTCGATACGTATCTCGCCACCCATGGTTTTGGAAGTTTACCCACCACGTTTCCACGAATCAAACAATACCTCAACGACGCCACGTTGACGCTGATGGGGGCCGATCAAGTCAAGTATGTCTGGACCCTCCTGGATAGCCCCACGCGACCTACCACCCATTATGCCATCGACATGTGGGCCGAAGGGTATTACGACTTGGGGGAATCGTTGGCTCTGTTCATGGGATTTCTCGAACCGGATCCCACCCGTCCTGGTCAAACCCGCATCGTGGCTCACAAGACCGCCTATGCTGACACGGGGGCCGGGACGCAAGGCGATTGGGTAATCTCGCGCTTAGACCTGGATCACGGGGGGATCATTCAGGAAGATTATCAATTAGGAGGCGTCCGCATCCATCTCAACATTCCCATCGAACGCCTTCATTACATGTTCGAAAAAAGAGCAGTCTTTGACATGGGGGCCTGGATTCAAGACCCTAGTCCCTTTACTCCTCACATGCGAGGGGCCTCGCCCCTCGTGTTGGTGAGCCTGGAACCGGACCGGTGGGGATTGCAAGCGGCGCCTCTTAAGAGCGCGCGCTTTGCGCACGGTTTAGACAAAGTGGTGGGGGCCGCGTCGGTGACGGGACGTTTACAAGTCTTACCCAATTTGCAGACCCCGTTAGGCAACGACATCGTCTTGTCGAACGTGGATTTCAGTAAATGTTACGTGGAACTGGATATTGTGGAATTGAGTGTCACAGGAGGTCGACAACGGCACGTCTTGGGGACGGTGCCTTTACCCAGTCAGACCTATGGCCAAACGTGTGCGTACTATCCTCAACATCTGGATTTTCGCGCTTTGGCCGCTCCCACCCGCCATTTGAATCAACTGCGAGTGCATTTAAGAAACGCCGACAATCGAGGCATTCCATTCTACACCGGGCTGGTTGGTTTGTTGCTGTATTTTCATCGCGGCCCTACGCCCACGTCTTTAACCTCCCTCGGCATGAGTTTTCAAGGAGGACGTCGTGTCACCTTGGAGAGCAATGCTCAAAAAGAGGTGTTTCCTAACAACCACCCTGCCGAGTTTCGGCTACGTCTCCCCGAAATGTGGAAGTTGGATTCTTCGTGGGAAGTGGGTTTAGTGCAATTGTTGTTACCCCACACCTGGCACAATATCCTCGATCGGCAAGTGCCGTTTCGGGTGCATTACAACAGCACGTTCAATGTGACGATGTTTCTTCCCGCGGGGGCGTATGTGACCATCCAAGACGTGGTGGAAGGATGGATGGGCGTCATGGAAGCCAACATCCCTTCGAACGACAGAGCGTCTTTCACGTCTCTCAAAGTGGCATTGGATGGGAAAGGATTTTACACCTGGACGTTTCCCGATGCGGAATTCTCCGTGTACATCCCGGCCTGGTTGGCCCGCGTCTTGGGTTACTTGGAGTGGGAGACCTGGAACGTACCCTTTTACTACCGTTCCAATCAACGCCATCCAACGGTAGAAATCACCCAACGCGATGCGAACGGTCGACCCACGGAAGTGGAATTGACCCGCAGTCATACCATGGCCAAACACAGTCAGACCAGTGTCTGGGCCACCATCTCGAAAAACTCGTTCCAAAACATCTACGTGCACTGTGACATCATCGAACCGGTGTACATAGGATCCCAAATGGCCAAAGTCATCTTAACCCATGGAGTCAACACCAAGAAACAACGCCTGGAAGATGTGTTCATCCCTCACTTGATTTTTTACCCCTTGAGTCAACTGCAATTTCGCGACATCAAAATCGATATAAGGGACAACTTAGGACGTCCCATACCATTCCAAGGCGGTGAAGTGACGGCCACGTTGTATTTTCGTCGACGTGCCCTCCCGTGATCGAGAACCATGGTGATGAAGAAACGATTTGCTTTCCACGACTGGGTGGACGTCAGTCCCCCCTTTCAAACCGGGGGTCAAACGTACAAGGAAGGCACCCCACCTTACCAAGAAGGAGGGTGGTCACCCCTCTGGGCTCTAGCTGGCCAAGGCGCTACCTCGGTGGGCAAAGACGTCATGTGTCAAGCTGCCAAACGATTTCGTCAATCCTTTTGTCAGAAAGAGGACGAAGAAGAAGCACCCCCCAGGAAAAAAAAGAAGAAGAAGAAGACAACGCAGCAAGGGGGTGTACAGCCTTTGGCCTCCTGGCTTGACCAACTCGGTGCGGGAGGAAACACGTACCGAGCAGGCACCGAGCCCTATCAAGAAGGAGGCATCCTCCCTTTGTTAGCTTCTTTGTTCTCCTCCCAGAGGGGTATGGGCAAACAGAAAGGCGGATTTTTAGGACCCATCTTTGAACCCATTGGGGATTTGATCAAGATGGGATTTCAAAAGAAAGCCGCCCAACGTGGCCGTGGAACGGGTCGACAGAAAGGAGGATTTTGGGGTATCACCGAACTCGTCAAGAAAGCAGCCCAACGTGGCCGCGGAGCAAGTGGTTCCAAGAAGAAGAGGAAACGATCCAAGTACATCACAGGCTCGTCGATAGCGGATCCTCAGACCACCTTGAATCGATTGTTTCGTCGAGCGGGACAACGTCCCATTGGGGTGTTACCCGACATGATTTCAGGCCCCCAAGTCGGCATGGGACGGCAGCGTCGCCGCCCGCGTCGAAGTCACTGTTTCCAAGGGCTACCCTAAGAAAAAGCATATAAAGGAGTGACACGGGCTAATTTTTTCACAGACGACACTACACGTCAAGCACCATGGACGTCACCACCTTGAGTTTAAAGGAGGACCGAGGACCTTACAACTACCGTCCTCAACGTCCTATCGATGCCACGGAATACAAATGGCAGTTTGAAGACATCAAACCTTTAACGCCGTCGTCCACCCCGTTGCAATTTCGAATCGATGATCGGCCTTACCCCTTTTGCCCACGGGAAATGGAACTGCATTTGAAAGTGAAATTTAAACTAGCGGATGCCAAAGCGCCAGCCTATCACAGCACCACCACCCAATTCATCATTGGACCCGTCAATAACTTTGGGTACAGTTGCATTCGTCAAGTGCGTTGCAAAGTCAACAATGCCGAGACCGAATCTGCTTCGGGGGTGAATTTGGCGTACCGACAATATTTTGAAACTCTGTTGGAATCTGACCCGTGGGATGAAATGTCGAAACTGAAACGTCAAGGATGGTACCGAGATGTAGCAGGACAAATGGAGAAATGGGGTGGCAAGCTAGAGGATGCCGCTACTCAAAATGCCTCCGGCATCGCTCGTCAACAGAACTTGGTGAATACCACAGGCGAATACGAATTCAACGTGACCCCCATTCCCAGTAATTTCACCCAGATTGAACAGAATGTACCACCCAACACCAAAGTGGAATTTGATATTGAATTCAATACCCCGGAATTTGCTCTGATGGCCCGTAAATACAAAGATGATGGAAATGGCCAAGCTGCCACCTCGAGTAACAAAGTGTCGTTTGAAGTGCTCGTCTCTCAATGTTTCATCCGTGTGTTTTACCGCGTTCCCAGAGAAAGCATTGTGAAGTACATGGAAGAACAAGTGGAAGCCACCAGTGTGGTCAACCCCCTGACCTTCCCGTTTCGCCGCATGCGCTGTGACAACTATCAATTGCCAGCCAATCAGACCCAAATAGATCTGAATGATGTGTTTCGAGGAAGAGCCCCGCGGTTGTTTTGGATGGTCTTGGTGGAGGACGAACGTTACCAAGGAGATTTTGGAAAAAATCCTTTTAATTTTACACGCATGAATGGTCTGTCCGTGGAATGTACGGCCAATGGGGTGCCCGTCCCTAAAGCCAGTTTGAATCTGACCCGCAAGTATGAGATCTATGACCTTTTGCTGAATGCTTCAGGCAAAAACAAACGAGATGCTTATCTCTTGGATCCCGATACCTTTGATGAAGGTTTCTTCATCGTCCCCTTTGACCTCACCGCTGTCCAAGATGGTGGGGAATCCAGTACCCCTTTGCTACATATGTTGGTGGACATCCGCCTGCGATTTAGCAGTGGCAATCCTACCCTGCAAGCCCTGTTTTTCTATAATACAGACGAACATCTGTTGGAAGTCGACAACCGTGGCACCGTGCAAGGCCCCATGCCCTTAGGAAGTGTGTAAAAAAAGAACACCATGCACGATACGTGGACATTACGAACCATTTGTCAACAAGATGCCTATATTCGACGCTATTTCTTGGACGTGTACGGCGCCGATCAAGTGCCATGCCAAGCCCCGTACCCGCGATGTGCTATTGCCAACACCGATCCCATCGACCTGCCAGGACAACATTGGGTGGGGGTGTTTTGGACGGGACCCCAGCAAGGCGAGTTCTTTGACAGTTATGCCATGACCCCTGTCACCTACTACCCCCAATGGCATTGCTTTGACACCTTTCAACAAAACCCTCAGGTCCTCCAACAATGGAGCACGGACGTGTGTGGGGATTATGTCCTGTACTACTTGTATCACCGATGCCGTGGCACCCCTTTACCAAAGATTGTCCATTATTTTTCGCCCACCGATGCCCTGTACAACGACACCGCGGTCGTTCAACGTATGCACGAGTTATTTGATTTATCTTCCCAGAAGCATCGCCTGTTATTTCAAGCGAATGGACGCCCTCAAATTTGTATTCGGCGTCAAAACCATGCCTGTTATGTGTCAACATGAGCCTCTGTTGTTAGAAGGCTCCTAAAAAAGAATATAAAGGATGACAATAAAAAATTGCCTTTGTAAAAAATCATGTCTGATGAGTACGACCCGCGTTTGCGGGTGCCTGGCAACATGCAAATTGTGGGACCCTCCCTCAGTGGTAAAACCACGTGGCTCTACCGTTTAGTGCGGGATGCCCCCGTGTACTTTCGACGAGTGGATGGATCGCCTTGTTTTTTTAAAAAAATCGTGTATTGTTATGGTTCCCCTTGGCAACCCATTTTTAATGACTTTCAAGCCTTGGGCGTGGTCTTGCATCCCAACTTACCCGACGATTTGGAAACGTTGTTTCCCCCCGAGGCACGCCCAGGCATGTTGATTCTGGATGATTTAATGCAAGAAGCGGTGCAATCCCCGCAAGTCACCCAACTGTTAACGCGTGGGACGCATCATTTGGAATTGTTTGCCATCACGTTGATGCAGAACCTGTATCCGGGAGGTCGCGAACAAGCCACTCAAAATCGCAATTACCATTACACCGTGTTATTTCGAAATCCCGCCGACACCCGTTACGTCAAAGCGTTGGGCAATCGTTGGATGGGCGACAGTCAAGCGTTTTGGGAACTCTATAAAAAGGCCACCGCCCAACCGTACGGTTACCTCTTGATTGACAATCATCCACGAAGTGACGAAGCCATTCGATTTCGAACCCACCTGTTGGTGGACGAATCGTCCCCCATCACCGTCTTGCAACCGGCACAACGAAGTCGACGCAAGTAAAATGGGTCGGCAACGAGGAGGTACCCGTCGACCGTCCCGTTCATTAGCTGATTTACAACGACGCATGGGGCATCAACAAGAACGATGGAAAGAAACGACGCGTCGGATTCGTTGGCGTTTACAGCATCCTCGACCCACCCTCAAACAATCTCTCGGGGAAAAAAAGAGACAAGCGACCTTTGAAGCCCGTCACTTATTCAAAAAAGGGTTACCTGGACGAGCCAACAAAACACGTCGAGGGTTGTTAGCCGGGGGCGTGGCCGCAGGGATCATGGCGCCTGTGGTGGGGGGTATTTTATCGCACGTGATCAAACAGGCCCAAAAAAAACATAAAAGCAAGACGTGAACCGATGAAGTCTACCCCTACCATGACTACGCCCGTGTTACCCACCTTTCGTCGTTCGGCTTTTCGACGCCTTCCTCGTTCGTTGCAAGCCCCTTGGGGACCGGGCATGCCTGGCACCCATTTTGTCTTACGAGGCGATGAGTACGATGTGGATATTCAAGATGCCAGCCCATTGACCACGGGGCGTGCTGCTCTGGTCAAACGTCGTCGTCGCCGTCGGAAAAAACAACGTGGTGGAGCACCCCCACCTCCACGCTGGCAAGTGGCTCAACGCGCTTACGTCAACCGTTTACCGCAGTGCTTGGATCGCAGCGTGAATCGGGGCTTGTGGAAAATACGCAACAAACTGACCCCCACCACCTTGACAGGAAAATTGGCAGGCGCCGCGGCTTTGGGAGGGGCCGCGGCAGCGGCCCCTTTGGCATTACTGGGTACGTTGGTAGGACAACTTCTTCGCAAACAAAAGGTATAAAAGTCCACGTGGTTTTGGTACATTCCACAAAAAGAAGAAGAAAAAATGCCGGTGTCATCTCGACGACAGAAAGGTGGGTTGGGCCCGTTTGCTCAACAGATGGCGTTGTATTCCCTGGCCCCTTTGGCCACGGAAGCTGTGGGCAACTTGTTGGGAAATTTCATGCCAGGACTGGTAGGACAAGGAGGAGCCGGCGCGTTTGATTTACCAGGCAATTCGCGGATGATTGGTTTACCCAATCACCTCCCGTCCAACACCTACTATCAGCTTCCTCGTTCATCCCAAAAAGGAGGGTTGGTGTTTCCTCAGAGAAAGAAGAAGAACAAGAAGCGGGTGGGTGTCAGAAAACGTCGCGCTCAAAAAGGAGGCCTCGGCCCTCTCGCTCTGATGGCTGGGATGAGTTTAGCTCCCATGTTGTTAAATTCGTTGATGCCTCAACAACGTCGCATGCCACCCCAACTCTGTTGGAATCTGACCCGTGGGATGAAATGTCGAAACTGAAACGTCAAGGATGGTACCGAGATGTAGCAGGACAAATGGAGAAATGGGGTGGCAAGCTAGAGGATGCCGCTACTCAAAATGCCTCCGGCATCGCTCGTCAACAGAACTTGGTGAATACCACAGGCGAATACGAATTCAACGTGACCCCCATTCCCAGTAATTTCACCCAGATTGAACAGAATGTACCACCCAACACCAAAGTGGAATTTGATATTGAATTCAATACCCCGGAATTTGCTCTGATGGCCCGTAAATACAAAGATGATGGAAATGGCCAAGCTGCCACCTCGAGTAACAAAGTGTCGTTTGAAGTGCTCGTCTCTCAATGTTTCATCCGTGTGTTTTACCGCGTTCCCAGAGAAAGCATTGTGAAGTACATGGAAGAACAAGTGGAAGCCACCAGTGTGGTCAACCCCCTGACCTTCCCGTTTCGCCGCATGCGCTGTGACAACTATCAATTGCCAGCCAATCAGACCCAAATAGATCTGAATGATGTGTTTCGAGGAAGAGCCCCGCGGTTGTTTTGGATGGTCTTGGTGGAGGACGAACGTTACCAAGGAGATTTTGGAAAAAATCCTTTTAATTTTACACGCATGAATGGTCTGTCCGTGGAATGTACGGCCAATGGGGTGCCCGTCCCTAAAGCCAGTTTGAATCTGACCCGCAAGTATGAGATCTATGACCTTTTGCTGAATGCTTCAGGCAAAAACAAACGAGATGCTTATCTCTTGGATCCCGATACCTTTGATGAAGGTTTCTTCATCGTCCCCTTTGACCTCACCGCTGTCCAAGATGGTGGGGAATCCAGTACCCCTTTGCTACATATGTTGGTGGACATCCGCCTGCGATTTAGCAGTGGCAATCCTACCCTGCAAGCCCTGTTTTTCTATAATACAGACGAACATCTGTTGGAAGTCGACAACCGTGGCACCGTGCAAGGCCCCATGCCCTTAGGAAGTGTGTAAAAAAAGAACACCATGCACGATACGTGGACATTACGAACCATTTGTCAACAAGATGCCTATATTCGACGCTATTTCTTGGACGTGTACGGCGCCGATCAAGTGCCATGCCAAGC
This sequence comes from Siderastrea radians, assembly GCA_964017195.1. Classification (NCBI taxonomy): domain Eukaryota; kingdom Metazoa; phylum Cnidaria; class Anthozoa; order Scleractinia; family Rhizangiidae; genus Siderastrea; species Siderastrea radians. The sequence continues at coordinate 36,911,699 of OZ024894.1, forward strand.
CCCGTACCCGCGATGTGCTATTGCCAACACCGATCCCATCGACCTGCCAGGACAACATTGGGTGGGGGTGTTTTGGACGGGACCCCAGCAAGGCGAGTTCTTTGACAGTTATGCCATGACCCCTGTCACCTACTACCCCCAATGGCATTGCTTTGACACCTTTCAACAAAACCCTCAGGTCCTCCAACAATGGAGCACGGACGTGTGTGGGGATTATGTCCTGTACTACTTGTATCACCGATGCCGTGGCACCCCTTTACCAAAGATTGTCCATTATTTTTCGCCCACCGATGCCCTGTACAACGACACCGCGGTCGTTCAACGTATGCACGAGTTATTTGATTTATCTTCCCAGAAGCATCGCCTGTTATTTCAAGCGAATGGACGCCCTCAAATTTGTATTCGGCGTCAAAACCATGCCTGTTATGTGTCAACATGAGCCTCTGTTGTTAGAAGGCTCCTAAAAAAGAATATAAAGGATGACAATAAAAAATTGCCTTTGTAAAAAATCATGTCTGATGAGTACGACCCGCGTTTGCGGGTGCCTGGCAACATGCAAATTGTGGGACCCTCCCTCAGTGGTAAAACCACGTGGCTCTACCGTTTAGTGCGGGATGCCCCCGTGTACTTTCGACGAGTGGATGGATCGCCTTGTTTTTTTAAAAAAATCGTGTATTGTTATGGTTCCCCTTGGCAACCCATTTTTAATGACTTTCAAGCCTTGGGCGTGGTCTTGCATCCCAACTTACCCGACGATTTGGAAACGTTGTTTCCCCCCGAGGCACGCCCAGGCATGTTGATTCTGGATGATTTAATGCAAGAAGCGGTGCAATCCCCGCAAGTCACCCAACTGTTAACGCGTGGGACGCATCATTTGGAATTGTTTGCCATCACGTTGATGCAGAACCTGTATCCGGGAGGTCGCGAACAAGCCACTCAAAATCGCAATTACCATTACACCGTGTTATTTCGAAATCCCGCCGACACCCGTTACGTCAAAGCGTTGGGCAATCGTTGGATGGGCGACAGTCAAGCGTTTTGGGAACTCTATAAAAAGGCCACCGCCCAACCGTACGGTTACCTCTTGATTGACAATCATCCACGAAGTGACGAAGCCATTCGATTTCGAACCCACCTGTTGGTGGACGAATCGTCCCCCATCACCGTCTTGCAACCGGCACAACGAAGTCGACGCAAGTAAAATGGGTCGGCAACGAGGAGGTACCCGTCGACCGTCCCGTTCATTAGCTGATTTACAACGACGCATGGGGCATCAACAAGAACGATGGAAAGAAACGACGCGTCGGATTCGTTGGCGTTTACAGCATCCTCGACCCACCCTCAAACAATCTCTCGGGGAAAAAAAGAGACAAGCGACCTTTGAAGCCCGTCACTTATTCAAAAAAGGGTTACCTGGACGAGCCAACAAAACACGTCGAGGGTTGTTAGCCGGGGGCGTGGCCGCAGGGATCATGGCGCCTGTGGTGGGGGGTATTTTATCGCACGTGATCAAACAGGCCCAAAAAAAACATAAAAGCAAGACGTGAACCGATGAAGTCTACCCCTACCATGACTACGCCCGTGTTACCCACCTTTCGTCGTTCGGCTTTTCGACGCCTTCCTCGTTCGTTGCAAGCCCCTTGGGGACCGGGCATGCCTGGCACCCATTTTGTCTTACGAGGCGATGAGTACGATGTGGATATTCAAGATGCCAGCCCATTGACCACGGGGCGTGCTGCTCTGGTCAAACGTCGTCGTCGCCGTCGGAAAAAACAACGTGGTGGAGCACCCCCACCTCCACGCTGGCAAGTGGCTCAACGCGCTTACGTCAACCGTTTACCGCAGTGCTTGGATCGCAGCGTGAATCGGGGCTTGTGGAAAATACGCAACAAACTGACCCCCACCACCTTGACAGGAAAATTGGCAGGCGCCGCGGCTTTGGGAGGGGCCGCGGCAGCGGCCCCTTTGGCATTACTGGGTACGTTGGTAGGACAACTTCTTCGCAAACAAAAGGTATAAAAGTCCACGTGGTTTTGGTACATTCCACAAAAAGAAGAAGAAAAAATGCCGGTGTCATCTCGACGACAGAAAGGTGGGTTGGGCCCGTTTGCTCAACAGATGGCGTTGTATTCCCTGGCCCCTTTGGCCACGGAAGCTGTGGGCAACTTGTTGGGAAATTTCATGCCAGGACTGGTAGGACAAGGAGGAGCCGGCGCGTTTGATTTACCAGGCAATTCGCGGATGATTGGTTTACCCAATCACCTCCCGTCCAACACCTACTATCAGCTTCCTCGTTCATCCCAAAAAGGAGGGTTGGTGTTTCCTCAGAGAAAGAAGAAGAACAAGAAGCGGGTGGGTGTCAGAAAACGTCGCGCTCAAAAAGGAGGCCTCGGCCCTCTCGCTCTGATGGCTGGGATGAGTTTAGCTCCCATGTTGTTAAATTCGTTGATGCCTCAACAACGTCGCATGCCACCCCAACATCGTATGCCTCCGCAACATCGTATGCCACCACGACGTCTATAAAAAGCCATCTTGTCAGAAAAAAAGAAAGATAAAATCATGGCTCCCCCGGTAGGTGCATGGCGTCGTTATCCCCCCAATCGAGGCTTTAACCCTTCTTCGGCCGCTGCCAAACGACTCAACGATGGGTTCACAGCTCGACCGACTCGACCTCGTCTCAAAGCCAAGACCAAGACACGGGCTCCCTTAGGAAAACTGAGAGGCAAGATGGGTAAAAAAGGATGGATGGCCGCGGGGATGGTGCCTGTGGTGGCAGGTCTAGGCGCGTTGTTAGGGAGTGTGTTAAAACCGAAAAGTCACAAGAAGAAACAAGAAGGGGGTGGCAACACGTCTTGGCGCGTGTTGACACGCCAACCCTTTTTACTGACCTTAACATCGAATGGATGGGGAAGACAAATACAACAAGCCAGTACCGAGGAATTACGGGCTTTGACAGATCTGATCCGCAACGTGTACGACGGGGTGATCCCCATCCCCACGGAGGTCAAGGTGCCCTTGAAAAAGCATATAAAAGAGATTCGATGGCTCAGTGGCCTGACAACCCCCTTGTACGAACGTCGTGCCCTCCTTCTGTCGTTGGGGAAACGTCTTCTCCCTTTTGTGCGTGCGGGTTTGAACGCCTTGACAACATGAGTGAGAAATATGCCAAAGAGATGATCCTGGTACCCAAACCCCCCGAAGACACGCAAACAGGGGGACAAGCCGCGGATGAGGGGATGGCGCAATTTTGGAAACGTCGGTTGTTGGTGGATGAGCTAGCGCATGCCCCACACGTGGATAAGATGATGAAACTTATGGAGGACATGAAAGAAAGGGAAGGGCGCGCTCTACCTCCCTCAGTCCCTGATTATGGGTTAGGGAGCAGTGACTACTTTCGCTCGCAACGTCAGTTACAGAACGTACAACCGCGCACCATCCAGTCCGTGTTTAAGGACACCCCACGTTCATTGACCAAAACACCACCACCACCACCTCAAGTTCCTTTTAGGAAGGTCCTACCCGGCTCTTTTCAAGAGGCCATCAAACGACAGGAAACCATGGATCAGGATTTGGAGACGTTTCGAAAGCAAGCCGAAACCGAGCTAGCGTCGGCCATGAAATCCGGCAACACCACCCGAATCGAAAAAGCGCAGCAAAGAATGGCTATCGTCGATCGCAACATTGACGAAATCAAGGCGCAAGATAGTGAATTAGATGCCTTGGAAGGAGATCGTCCCGACAAAGACAAACAAAACACCTATGGAGAAGACGACGAGAGTTTGTGGCGACAAGACCGACGAGCCACCTTACAACAACGTCAAATTCAACGCTATCAACAACTGGAAAGACTGTTTCCTCAACCAGGCATGCCACCCCCACCGCCCCGGTCTCCACCAAGCGAGGACCCTGTGTCGACCACCCGTCCTCCTCTAGCAACATCGTTTCAAGAAGCGGTGGCACGTGACGAGACCATGGCACGTGAATTCGAAGGGTTTCGAACTAGAGCTCAAGAGGCTTTGACCCGAGCAGAAAAGCAAGGCGACCCTCAAGCCATTCAAAAAGCCCGACAAAAACGGGCTATTGTCGATCGTAACATTGAAGCCATCAAAGATCAAGACCAACAAATCGATCAACTCTTGATGCCTCGAACCAAGAAAAAAGATCAAATGACCTATGGGAAAGAAGATGCCACTCAGCGACGCCAAGAAACGTTAGAGAGTTTACACCATCGTCGTGATAAATTGTACCATCAATTAAAAAAGTTGTTTCCTCCACCCCGTATTAAACCTGTCCAACGAGGACAAGGTTCTGCTGCACCCATTGTTTGGTATAAACCACGGGGTTGGATTCAAGAATAGAAAAAAAATGTTATTGTTCTTGAATAAAACGTTGTTGTTGTTGTTAGAAACATTGTTGTTTGGTTATTGTGTGTCTCTACCCCTCACCCTAGAAAAAAAAAGTATAAAAACCCGTCCCTCCCTTCGCCCTTCATTCCGCAAGATGCCGTCGACTGAGTCACTTCACAAAGTATGTCTCCTCCTCGGTTTTGAAGGATTTTACCTTCAGAACCAATACTATTGCCGCGAACTAGGCTGGAGTGCTGTCAAAGAAGGTGTGTGCGGTAACATCAAATACCGAATGCCTATGACCCTGAAACAAATCAAAGGTCGAGATCGACTGAACGTGGCCTACGTTACGGCACGCGTGCACGGATTAGCTTTTGACGATGATCCCAGCGAAGAAGCCAAACCCTACACTTGTTTTGAACAAGATGTCCAAGACTTGTACCACAAATACAAGACAGACGATCAACCCTGGGTCGCTTACAAAGGAGGACAAGCCGTCAAAGACACGTTGAAAAAATTAGGCATTGAGGCCATTAATTTGGAACATTGGGGATGTAAGAAAATTCAATCGTTGCTGGACCCCGACGCAGAACCACCCGAAGAAGATTGCGGACATCATGAAAGAGGCTACTGTGCCGCGGTGAAATGCAACACCTTTCGACAATGGTTAGAATGGGCAAAACACCAAGAAAACCTCAACCCCACGTTGGGAAATTGTTACTTTTGGGATTAAAAAAAAATTTCAAAAAAATGAGCCTGCTGTCATGTATATTTTTTAAAAAGGGTCAGCGCGCGCTCAAAGCGCGCGCCCCATTCCCCCGCGCCGCCGCCGCCGCCGCCGATTCCCCGCCCGCGCGCGCGCCCGCCGCCGCCGCCGCCGCCGCCGCTGCTGCTGCTGCTGCTGCTGCTGCTGCCGTGACCCCTCCTTTCTGATGAGCTGGTTTTTAAAAACTGGAAGGGGTGGGTCTTTTTCCCTACCAAATTCAAATACTACGCCTCAAGTCCATTTGACCGATCATGTTGAGCCCGCGATCCCTTTTTCCGACACTGGTCAGCGGTTTCCCACCCTAGCCAAAGGACCATTGACCTACGTCATGTAAGCGTCACGAAATGTCCTCTCTTGTCTGATCTGAGCCCGCACTCCATCCTCATTCCTCCTCATTTTCCTCCTCGCCGCCATTACCTATCATTTCACTCTTGTTTTGGAAAATTTCACCACTGTTTTTTATTTTACTCAGACCCCACTGGCATCTCCTTGGTTACCCTCTCACCTCCTACCCCCTCCCCTTCTCTTCGCGCAATGCATGACTGGGAAACATTCCCTCCTCATCCCTCCTCATCCCTCCTCGCCGCCATTACCTATAGCGACCCCCTATACTACTCACATCATTCATACCTAAGTATATCTCGTTAGAAGTACGATGTTACAACTTGCCACGTGTTCCTGTGGCGGCAACCAAGTTCAGTTATCGACTTGTAAAACTAAGAAAAAATTCCCATGGCATCTGTTTCTACTTGAGATAGTTGCTGAGTTTATTTAACTTACGACCGTGATCGGCTCTACTAACATATACCTGTTGAGTCTTTCTTGATGCTTTATGAGAACTATTCTCGTACACATTTTCCACATTTTCGAGGTAAATTAGCTATACGCACTTGCATCTATTGTTTCTACAGTTGGTCTTGCAGCCACAGCGGACGAGCTATTGGCAGGACATTGCAGCTTTAGGCAGTGTGCACCATCTCGGTCCCCACATTTCCTCACTGGACGTTCCGCCCCATTCTTCACTGGAAAAGTTGAAAATTTACATAGTATGTAAAAAACATGTAAATAACATGTAAATCGTCAAAAAGATACTGTAAATGGTAATTTCCATACTTTTTACCCATTTACATGTTTTGAGATATTCCTGTAAAAAACATGTAAATATTTTAAGTGAAACATGTAAATTATGAAGACGATCCTGTAAATTTCTCAAACCAAGGGACATAAACCATGTAAATAGCATGTAAATCGACTAAAGGTTACCTGTAAATAACATGTAAATGGTTTTAAGGAGCCTGTAAATTTCATGCAAATCGAATGAAGGAGCCTATAAATATCATGTAAATCGAATAAAGGGGCCTGTAAATTTTCATGTAAATCGAATAAAGGAGCCTGTAAATACCATGTAAATCGAATAGAGGGGCCTGTAAATTTTCATGTAAATCTAATAAAGGAGCCTGTAAATATCATGTAAATGGAATAAAGGAGCCTGTAAATTTTCATGTAAATCAAATAAAGGAGCCTGTAAATACCATGTAAATCGAATAAAGAAGCCTGTAAATTTTCATGTAAATCAAATAAAGGAGCCTGTAAATACCATGTAAATCGAATAAAGGAGCCTGTAAATCGAATAAAGGAGCCTGTAAATATCATGTAAATCAAATTAAGGAGCCTGTAAATACCATGTAAATCGAATAAAGGAGCCTGTAAATCGAATAAAGGAGCCTGTAAATTTTCATGTAAATCAAATAAAGGAGCCTGTAAATACCATGTAAATCGAATAAAGGAGCCTGTAAATATCATGTAAATCAAATTAAGGAGCCTGTAAATTTTCATGTAAATCCAATAAAGGAGCCTGTAAAAACCATGTAAATCGAATAAAGGAGCCTGTAAATTTTCATGTAAATCGAATAAAGGAGCCTGTAAATAACATGTAAATCGAATAAAGGAGCCTGTAAATCGAATAAAGGAGCCTGTAAATATCATGTAAATCAAATAAAGGAGCCTGTAAATAACATGTAAATCGAATAAAGGAGCCTGTAAATCGAATAAAGGAGCCTGTAAATATCATGTAAATCAAATTAAGGAGCCTGTAAATAACATGTAAATCGAATAAAGGAGCCTGTAAATCGAATAAAGGAGCCTGTAAATATCATGTAAATCAAATTAAGGAGCCTGTAAATTTTCATGTAAATCGAATAAAGGAGCCTGTAAATACCATGTAAATCGAATAAAGGAGCCTGTAAATCGAATAAAGGAGCCTGTAAATTTTCATGTAAATCAAATAAAGGAGCCTGTAAATACCATGTAAATCGAATAAAGGAGCCTGTAAATCGAATAAAGGAGCCTGTAAATACCATGTAAATCGAATAAAGGAGCCTGTAAATCGAATAAAGGAGCCTGTAAATATCATGTAAATCAAATTAAGGAGCCTGTAAATTTTCATGTAAATAGAATAAAAGAGCCTGTAAAAACCATGTAAATCGAATAAAGGAGCCTGTAAATATCATGTAAGTCGAATAAAGGAGCCTGTAAATTTTCATGTAAATCGAATAAAGGAGCCTGTCAATACAATGTAAATCGAATAAAGGAGCCTGTAAAAAGCATGTAAATCGAATAAAGGAGCCTGCAAATATCATGTAAATTGAAAAAGGACGACTACATTGTAGACCATGTAGTGAGATGACAGACAAAAAGCCTTTTCTGTAATCTTTATTGTTGAAGAAACAACGTGTTGAACTATTCCACCATAGAAAACCTAAAAAGCAGACCTTCTCAGTAGGTTTGCATCAACACACTGGTCTACAACCACTACACTGTATGAATTCATAACAGGCATGGATACATGCCTTCAAAAAGGGCTTTTAAAATCTAGACATTTAAGAAACGTAATGCAAAAATAACGCAGGCACATTGGTTACACTAACAAGCACCAGCAGCATCACCTAAGCTAATGAATCTACATCTGTGTGATTGATACCGCTTATGGGTATCAAAAAGTGACGACATTAAAAATACTCTGTAGTAATCCTTGTGATGCCCTTGGCTATTTATATTGCTTACGCCACTGCATGTATTTTATTTTGTTTTTGTTTTGGGATTCGCTTTGTATCTTGAGACCTGTGGAAATAACAAAACAATGCAAACAGTAAGCAAGTAGTAAAAGGCAACTATGAAGTAATGATCTGAGTTTAACTTAAGAACACCTTCAGACATTTCGGTTCAAGTTTCATATAGCTCTTTCATTCCCTACCCTAGCTAAGAATGCAACATCTTTACTTTGACTAATATTTTGAAGATATAAGGGTGTATCCCCATGCATGTGCTATTCATCAGGTACATCTACATGTACCAACCACAGCCTGAGAAGATAATATGTATAATAACACTTAACTGAATTGAAAATAATGGAAGCGTTAAAAAGTGACCCCATATGAGGTTCTGGGCTATATGTGTATTGTTGGCAAATGACAATATTTTTATCACTACCTTGTAAGACATTGTACAGGATGAAAAGTAGCATAGACTCCTTACATGCATAGGAGTGTAACAATAGATCGAACTATCAATGCATTGCGATTGGAGTGTTCCGATAGCGACGCATTGATTGCAAAATTCAACTATCGATGACAATCGCGATAGTTTAGTTAATTATCGATAGTTAAGACAGTTTTCAAATGATGTCCTGTAGTTCTTTTCCCTTCATTGAAAAATGCCTCTATTGTTCTCTGCTGTACGTTATGTCCATTGGTTTGAAACCAAGTAACAATATTACTTTGTTTTCATTAAAAAGGACTTCATTTGTCACCAGGGTCTTGTCTGTGTGCAAAATGGTGGTTCGAATATTATCTCTTCCCCACCCCCTTCTTGGAGAATTGACCGTCACTTTGTCAACAAACATGGCGGTCTCGAAGGCTCATATGGCCAGTCTTGAAATCGTACAAAACAAAAAAGGAAAGCAGAGCTTGAAATAATTTCCCGGCTGGCGCCGGTCAAACTTATTTTTGCTTGGACACAACCCATTTTTGGCCGGACAAATATCCATTACGTCATATCTCTATAAAATCCCCCCCCCCCTCCCCCCGCATAATGTTTACATATCAAACAAGTACATTTTCTACGCCTTTATTGTACGTGCAGCCTCGAACTCAATGCTGGAACGCACGGTACAGCCGCAAAGTTCGGCAGAATCAATATTACATTTGTGCATACAACTATCGCTTCAGTTCTTTGTCTTCTATACGGTTAAATTTTAATACCTACTTAAGTCGTGAAGTTGATGGAATATGTGCATTTTCTGTTTAAATGGTTTGTTTCCCTTGAAAATCACCTCTCAGGGATGTTTCGTCAATCTCGGAATTTAGACCTAGAATGATTCACACAAAATGTCGACAAGTCGACAAATAAATGTAAACTTGCTTTCTTTTTATTGGACCGGACCTTTGTACCGACACTGAGAGGCACTGTTAATTCACACCGCTACACACGCTTTCTCCGGAACACCCGCTAATTTGCGGTGACGGCTTGATGAATGACAAAGCGAAAATTTGCAACCACCGGAAATTTTACAACCACTACTATGAATCATTTTTTAAAAGTTTTTGGTCTGGTAGTATCTCGTTCTGTCTTTCTCCTTTTCATTCACGAACGCCAATAATGTTGAAGCTTTAAAAATTTAAAAATTTCTTTACAAGGGTAAACGACCGGACAAATTGTCCGGCCATCCAAGGATTTGACCGGACAAAACCTATTTTTGACCGGACATTGTCCGTTGACCGGCCGTTATTTCAAGCCCTGGAAAGGCAAGCACATGAGAGCACTTCGGGTCTATAAAAGAAAATAATGGTTCAGAGTTGCATGTACATGTAACTCGTGTCCCAGTAGACTGGTACTAAAATATAGTGGTAATACAACAAATCTGACCCACCATATGTGACAAACATGTTGATAGGTTAATTTTTCTTAAGGATGGTGCCTCCTAATTAATACAGATGTATTTTTTGCAAAGATTATGACTATGGGGAAAAGGTGCATCTTAGCAAGGGTTATTGGAAGCCCTTGCTAAGATCTGCTGTTTCCACATAGTCTTAAACCACACAAAAAATTTGGTATAAGGGGGCAAATTCCTTAAAAAACCTGAATGGTAATGCATCCATGACAACTGTCACGAATATACATTTCATAGTCTATCTCTATCTCATGCAATTGAAAGAGCGAATGTATTTGCTGTATGTAGTGTAGTTTGTTGAAGTTGTAGTCACTGTAGTAAGTGTAGTCATGTGTAGTCAGTGTAGTTGGTGTAGTCAGTGTAGTCGTGTGTAGTCGTGTGTAGTCAGTGTAGTCGATGTAGTCAGTGTAGTCGGTGTGGCCGGTGTGGCCGGTGTAGTCGATGTAGTCAGTGTAGTCGGTGTGGCCGGTGTGGCCGGTGTAGTCGGTGTAGTCAGCGTAGTCCGTGTAGTCGGTGTAGTCAGTGTAGTCGGTGTAGTCAGTGTAGTCAGTGTAGTCAGCGTAGTCAGTGTAGTCGGTGTAGTCGGTGTAGTCGGCGTAGTCGGTGTAGTCAGCATAGTCGGTGTAGTCAGTGTAGTCGGTGTAGTCAGCGTAGTCAGTGTCGTCCGTGTAGTCAGCGTAGCCAGTGTAGTCGGTGTAGCTGGTGTACTAGTCAGCGTGGTCAGAGTAGTCGGTTGGTGTAGTGGGTGTAGTCAGTGTAGTTGATGTAGTCAGTGTAGTCGGTGTAGTCAGCGTAGTCCGTGTATTCGGCGTAGTCAGTGTAGTCAGTGTAGTCGGTGTACTAGTCAGCGTAGTCAGTGTAGTCGGTGTAGTCAGTGTAGCCGGTGTAGTCAGCGTAGTCGGTGTAGTCGGTGTAGTCGGTGTAGTCAGTGTAGTCGGTGTAGTCAGCGTAGTCAGTGTAGTCGGTGTAGTCAGCGTAGTCAGTGTAGTCGGTGTAGTCAGCGTAGCCGGTGTAGTCAGTGTACTAGTCAGCGTAGTCAGAGAAGTTGGTGTAGTCAGCTGGTGTAGTGGGTGTAGTCAGTGTAGTGGGTGTAGTCAGTGTAGTCACGACAACACTGACCACCCCAACTACACTGACTAAATTAACTACATAGACTACAATGACTACACCTTTAACACCAACTATACTGACTACACCGACTACACGAACTACAGTGACTACACTGACTACACCAACTACACCAACTATGCTCACTACACTGACTTCACCTACCTATATGGACAGCGATTAGATTTGTTATATTCGAGACGGTAGTCATGGATTTATTACCCTGAATATCCTGAGATGCGCAGAAGGTATGCGCAGTAACAAAACAAGACACCGTCCTTGAGAAGAATTGGAAGCCTTGACCAGAAAGATGTTAACTGGTGCCACTACTGTACTGCAAATTCACTATTCAGTTGTTCCTGTTTTGTCAAGAATAACAAGAATAACTGTCAAACCTCGACTGAATAAAGACAGCTAGAAGTGAGATGTTGTTTATTTGTTAAGCTTTTCTTTTTGGCCTACTGCCATAACCAGTATATTACATTTGTAATAAATACACAAATGCAATTGTTTTGGATCATTAATATTAACATAAGGAGATTTAAGAAACACAAGAATGATTTCAACAGCTAAGAAAGTGCTCATATCTAAGCAGCTGAGATTCAAGTACAGTTCTAGTGTAGCACAACAAACTTTTTAACTTCACTTTGCAATTACATGTAATGTAATATGTACCTGCTGGCTGTGGTTGGTCCAAATTAAAGTAACTTAAGCTGGAAAGCCTATGGTATGGGGCATGTATGGGGGACACACACATATAATTTGTCATCTTCATCATCTCTTTTTCTCTATCAGTGCACTACATTACATGTAAAATACTATTAAATAATTTGTGACATGCCCACAAAAGGGGAATTCTCCCTCCCAAACCACAAGATTATGCAAGCAATGGTGTCTGATTCATCCGCATTTGGGAGTCAAACTGTCATCCTTATTTTCCATCTTTTTGTTATCTTTACTCACCCTGAAATTGTTCCTTTTGCCCCTAGGTATTAATACTTTTTGTCTCAAATGGAATCACACCTACAAATACCAAAAAAAAAATCATACAGGTCAGTCAATCTAGAATATTATATTTGGTTACCACACATTTTCAAGTGAGGATCCTGGGGGAAGCGGGGTACTGCCTATTTATGGTTTTACGGGGAGGCTCTGGCCAAAGGTGGTGACTTCTTTTAAGCTCACAGTTTACTAAAGGGTAGGAAAAAATTGTCAATTTAGTATAAGAAAAGGTTACAAAATCAACTGAAAAGTGGACAAGATGGTGGCTTAAAGAAAAGTTTGGGAAAGCGTGCCAAATTTCTGTAGAAATGACAACACGAAACACACAAAAGCTTGCAACCTTTGAGTAGCTGAACCAGAACGACTGAAAGCCCGGGGAAAATTAGGCAATTAAAGAAAATTCTATGGTTTTGGTTTATCTTTGAGGTATAGCAAAAGGGTGCAAATTTTGCTCCCGGTACCATTTTGGGAAAAATTAGTATATTAAAAGGGAAGGGTTTGAACCTCCAGACAGAGCCTCTCCGTATGAGACTTTATTGAGTACCCCCCCCCCCCCCCAAGGGTGAGGATGCACCCAATCCGTACTCTTCTTATACAAATTTATCTGGGTTCAGCCTTAAGGTGTAATGAACTTTTATGTGTTATATAGAAAGAGAAGAAAATTATCGACTTACTGGTGAGCTGTTATGTTCTGAAGCAAAAGTGAATCACAAGGAAGTGTACATGTATGCCCAGTTTGCTGAGCATCCACCGTTACACTAAAAATTTTCTACCTGGCTACCTGGGTTCCCAGCATTGCCTTACCAGGATTGCAGCTAATTGGACTAAGATTTTCTTATGTAACTGCAAAGTGTATGAGGTGTGTTTATGCCAGGATCTCTGCAAACTGAGCCAGCATGGCTAACCAGGCCAGTTTGGCTCATTGGCCTCTTAAGGCCCAGTAATACAAGCAACATTTTTGTAAAACTTCTTGTGCAACAATGTTGCGTTGCAAGTTGAGATTGTTTCTTACACATATTAACACCTTTTTGCACAACAAATTTGTTGCTTCTACTTTTTGCAACATGAAAATTTGTTATGTGCAGAGGTGGTAATACGTGCAACAAACAATCTCAACTTGCAACACAACATTGTTGCTAGGAAGGTTGCACAAAAATGTTGCCCGTATTACTGGACCTTAAGAGGCCAATGAGCCAAACTGGCCTGCTTAGCCATGCTGGCTCAGTTTGCGGAGATCCTGGCATAAACACACCGAAGCATACCGAGCTATTCCTCAGGGCTATGATTAACATGTGGCTAATAAAACCATGAACAGTAAGAATTATCTTGAAATGTTCACTGTGCCATGACCGACCAATCAGGTGTGAAATCAATGCAAACCACAAATTTCTTGTATCTGATTGGTTTTCTTTCCCGACATAACAACAGTCCAAAAATAATTCAAGTGTTCAGGGTTTTCATAGTTTTACTGTATTAAGAGCCATAATGCCTAACATGTGTTACGGCGGAGTATAGATCAGTGTTATGGATGAACTTATCTTTTGTTGCTATTAATAATTATTTACTCAAAAAGCAATTGAATTTCTTTATATGCATATGAACATGTGACTAATAGCAAATTGACAGCCCTTAATTGAAAAGCAAAGTTACCTAAGTAGCTAATGTTGCCCAAAGCCAAAGGGAACTTGGAGAGAAAACGGCAATTCTGCAGGAATGGGGATTAATGATTATGGAATTCACTGGACATGGGGGCAAAGTTCTGTCCATGAATTGAAAGTTTAAATCTGAAAAGGTTCTTACAATAACTTATGTGATACACAACTATTAAAGAACATTATTTAAGTTAAATGCAAGACAAAAGCATCGAATCAAGACAATTAATTCAATTCAATGACCCTCTATTTAAATAATACTAAGTCCTCGTGGATTGAGCGGACCGCGTGAGAAATATAACTGAATACAAACATTTACCAACCAAGAGTAAAAAAAACATACCTGAAATGATGTACGAGCCATAGACGAAGGAAAAGTGGTTCTTCCATATTATTTGCATTGAATTTCCATCAGATTGAAAGCCGTTTGCACGTTGGTTTGTCCTATACTAGGGACTTTAAGATAGTCGACTACGGTTGACTACGACGGTCGGATGCGTATTTGGTAGACTGGGTCGAGTGCGGTAAAAGGGCGCGAAAATTTGACGCTTGTTGCCATTTAAGTTTTCACGGAAGACGGTTGGTTCAAAGTTACAAGAGCATAACTGAAACAACATTTAAAGAGTCAAAAGTTAAAAGAGAAAAACTGAAACAACATTTAGAGAGGAAGATGTCTTTCGAAGATGTTAGAAATGCGCTGGTAATGGCTTATGCCGATGATTTGCTTGACGATGGAGAATTTTTGTTTCTGTACGATTATTACGAGCCCGTTAATCGTTCATATCCGTACTGGGATTTTGATCCATTTTGTTTGGATTCGTTTGACTCTTGTGAGTGTGAAGCACATTTTAGAGTGGCCAAAGACGATCTTACAATTCTGCTGAATGCTTTTCGGATTCCAGCAACCTTCAGGTGCCCACAGGGAACAGTCTGTAACGGAATGGAAGGACTTTGCCTACTGCTTAAAAGATTAGCCTACCCATGTCGATATTTCGATTTAATTTCGACTTTTGCTCGTCCGATTCCAGAGCTGTGCATGATCACGAACACTGTACTTGACTGGTTTTATATTGAACATGGTTTTCGTTTAACCTCGTGGAATCAGCCATTTCTCTCCCCGGCTAAACTTCAAGAATACGCGAACGCGATAACCAGGCAAGGAAGTCCCCTAACTAATTGTTTTGGTTTCGTCGATGGTACGGTTCGCCCTATTTGCCGCCCGGGTGAAAGACAGCGCATAGTGTACAATGGGCACAAGCGAGTACACGCACTTAAGTTTCAATCTGTGGCACTGCCCAATGGTCTCATAGGAAATCTTTATGGTCCAGTGGAGGGTCGACGTCACGATGCAGGAATGCTTAAAGATTCTGGCCTGCTAACTAGCCTTGAAAGAGTAGCCTACAGTCCAAGAGGGGACGTTCTATGTCTCTATGGAGACCCCGCCTACCCCCTTCGTCCTCATTTAATGGCCCCCTACCGAATAGGGGAGGTCCCATTATTTACACCAAACATGGAAGTATTCAACGAAGCAATGAGTTCTGTTAGAGTGTCGGTTGAATGGCTGTTTGGAGATGTCTTGAACGACTTCAAGTTTCTAGATTTTAAGAGCAACTTAAAGCTAGGATTGAGTGCAGTTGGAAAGCATTATATAGTTGCTGCACTTTTAAGAAACACTCTAACCTGTCTATATGGTAACAATACTTCGACATTCTTTCAAGTTGATCCCCCAACCGTTCAAGACTATCTGGCCTAATAATTTATTAGTACACAAACTGAGCTGATGTGTTATAGCTAGGGAAGGATTTTTTTTGACAAAAAAAAATTTAGTTCAGAATCAGAATGTGTTGTTCTAGAAAATATCCATACCCCTCCCACAGAAGGTTTTTGGTTTGAATCCCCCCACTCCTCTGGAAATTCCAGATAAGCCCCATACTTTGTTTTAAAAATTCTGGCTTTTGAGACCCCCCACCCCCTCAGAATTTCCAACAACCTTCTGTGGGGTGGGTATAGATATTTTCTGGAACTGCATAATTTAATTGAAATTTTACTTTCCCTCTTACAAATGTTTTCACTTATATCATATTTTCAGAGTTGCTGATTTGTCAAGCACAAATTAACAAAAAATAGGATAAACAAAACATCTTAGAAACTGAAGTTAAAATTGAGATTGCTTCTGCATTCTAATTTCACTATCACTGTTTGTTGTAAAATTAAATGCATTAATTATGCTTTGGGGTAAGACAATTAATAGAAAGCAATCATAAGTGAGACAACTTTATTGTGAACTGCCCACAGTCAAACTCAATTCAAAATACAAGTTCAACGTCTCCCAAACATAAGTTCAGCAATGGCATGCATTAAAAGTTCCACACAACAAATGAGTGTATGAAATGGTACATTACAAACTGAAATAATGTAAGTTACAAAGTACATCCCAAAAAACTGAATCTTCTCAAACCATAAAGGAGTCCTTAATAACAAAAAGGTTGCTTAGCTCAAACACCAAACAGTCAATATTTTAGGCTTTTGACATTTTTTGCAATAAAGCAACAATTAAATTCTGAGTTTGTTGAAACTGCTGCTGCTGTAGATTAAATTGCTGTTGTTGTTGCAGAGCTTGTTGCTGTTGGTGCTGCTGCTGTTGAAGCATTTGGGCTTCAAATTGCTCTTGACGCTTCTGTTGTAATGCCAATTCTTGCTGGCGAAGGGTTACTTCTTCTTTTTTCACATCAGCCTCGGCCTGACATTTGATTTCAAGATAAGTTGCAGACCATCATTTCCACGTCTCCTTTTCCTCTTTCTTGGTTTCTCACTGATCTCACCCTCTTCTTCGTCTGAATCAGCACACTTTGACTTTGCCCATGTATTCAAAGCTGCATCTCTTACGGCCATAGCCATCTTTCTTTCCTTTTTCTGCTGTTCGCTGTCTTTTGCTGTAGCTGAAGCCAAGTCAGCCTTTGCTGACAAAATTTTTTCCTCAATTTCTTCTAAAATAGTTTCTGCCTCTGACAGTGGCTCAGGATTTGTTCCCGATTCTCCTTCCTCTTTCCTCATTTTTGCCTTGAAGTCGGCTAACAGTTTATTGAACCTGTCTCTGACACTTCTCTGGTCCCTGGGCATTGCTTTAAATCCTTCATGCTTGTTCACACCATTAGCCACCTCATTCCAGGCTTGGCCAGATTCCTTGGTGCCATGTTTGAATTGGTAAGGCTCAACATAACGTACTTCTCTAAGGAGATGTAGGTCTTTTCCTCCAGACCAACGAAAGGTCCCACTGAAAAATAATGATAACAATAATTAATAAAAAATCAAGTATCTTCAAATGGGTGTGCATGTGTGAACTTCTCAAACATAAACACATTTGAAACTAAAATTTACAGCACTTTACACGCCAGGGAATGAATATTTATCTATTCCAATATATATAGGCTTTTGTACATTTTGCTGCCTTTGTTTCGAGTATTTTAGTGAGGCAAAAGCATTAACTATCATTTGGACATTTTAGTGGCTATTTTTCCAGAGAAAATAACAATGAAAATAATTATTCAAAGCGAAATGAAGACTCAAAATTTAAAAAAATTCCCAGGGATAGTCAACTTCTCACCCTCTTCGCCTTAATATTGAAGGACAAGCAATGATGTAGAGGATTATTTTTCCGTATAATGCACCTATCAATGGTTTGCCCCAGGATGGGGGGGGGGGGGGGGCGGGCAACCCCAGGGGAATTTGAAATTTTTTGGAATCCAGAGTTGAATTTCCCACCCCTGGGCACCTAGTGAATTTCAAATTTCACATATCTCCTCTTAAATTTCTAACCCAGCAGACCATTTTAGATGTCAAAATCCCTACCCTGGGAGAACTTACGATGTCAAATTCCCGTGGGTTGCCCGCCCCCCCCATCCTGGGGCAAACCATTGATAGGTGCGTAAAAACTAAAAGTATTTTCTTATACATTCTGTTGTTTATATATGAGCATTATCCGAGCATTTTAGTGACATTTTTGTGGATAGACCGAGCATTAAAGTAGGAAAAGTGGAGCATTAAAGTGAAGCATAAAAGCGTATTGTACAAAAGCCTATTTCTGTAACAACATGGAAACCAGAAGAGGAAAAACTTTCCAGGCGCTGTTAATCAAACTACTTAAGCATATTAAAGCTTAAAACAACAGCTATCTTGTTAATATTAACATTTAGAAATATTTAAAACTTAAATAACACAAAAGCTACGCTGAAACTGATAGGCACTTGTCTGAAAACTTCTCATGTTATATAAGCTCTAAAAAAGAAAAGCTGTACTCACTTGTTTCTGATATCTGTGCTAGTTTGCATCTTGACGACCTAAAGACAATAGAAAATAAATATCAACAAAAGGGAGAAAAAACACTTTTCGCTCGCTCGGCAGCCCCTGCAAATTACTCAATACGTTATTACGGTTAACTACCTTCAATGGGACCTTTAAATGCTTACAAATGTATTTATACTTTCTTCTCGTCTGATCATAAGATTTCGTTCGCTAACATGTTCACCAAGATGAATGAAAACACATCACATTCCACACACAAAAATACAATTTTCCACTTTAAATTAACTCCATCGTCCGGAAAAACACATACTCCAGCATATGCGATAATGATTCCGTGAAAAAAACGGAGGGAAAATAAAGAAAAACAGAGATTTCATTGACAATAATTCTTACCGTGTTCAACCGTCTTCACCACGACGAGAAACCGCGGGAAAACACACCGTCTCAAAGGCCCGACGGTGACATCTCACGTGTTGTCTACGTTGCGTGACACTCATTCAACCGTCGTAGTCAACCGTAGTCGACTATCTTAAAGTCCCTACTAGCTCGCTCGACCGTTAGAAAGCTTGTGCTGCCTTCCCGAATGAGCACGAATTGTGGTCAGCGGACGTTTACTACTTAGTGTACACGAACGCTAAAAATAACATGCCCTGAAAAAACAGCGTTTTTGCAGTTCTGTGTTGTTTTCACGTAATTTAGAGATTTTCCATGAAAATGCTAACTAAATTCGCTGAGGAAACGGTCGATTATTTAACTTGGTGAGGTTAGTTCGCATCGCAATGTACCAGCAGAGGCCAGTAGAACGAAATTCAAAGGGTGTAGTACCTACGTTCGCATGAAATACCTCTGACAAACAGGTTTTAGTGGAAATTCAAAAGGAAGAAACCGTACTTAAAGAGATTCTCGTGTGTGTGTTAAAACAAAAAAAAAAACGAATAATGTAGACTCCTGTTCGCGAGAAGGGCTAGTTTGCAGCGTTTTTGTATCACGCTCAATTTCTTTTGTTTTTGCTTATCCACAATCCTCTTCTAAGCAGTACCGGTAGCGGGCAATGTTTTTGTTACGCCCACTTCAAACTGGCGGCCGAAAAACGTTTTTAAAGAAAAACAATCTGTCTTCAAAATTGACAGCTTAGTTGGATTTAAATCAATTCTCTGTTGCTTCTCTCAACTGGCACTACCGAAATGTTAGTTTTTAATAATTAACCAAATATTTGTCTACACACAAACTGCGACTTGTTGCTGAAGCCAAACAGTAAAACAGTGCTTAATTTTTAAACATGTGAATAGGTTGTTCAAGATAATGAAAAACGCAGATGTCCCCCATCTTGAAGCAGGTGTTAAAAACTTAGCTTTGGGTGGGGGGAGGGGGGGTGGGGAGGAACCCCTAAACTCTCGGTGGGCGATGTGCGGCAAATGTCTTGAAACAATTACACTATTTCGGAGCACAATATGTGATTTTTTTTTACCCTGTTTCAGGCCTGACCCAAAATTTAACGCCCCTTATCAAAACTGTCCCAAAAAGGATCGCAACTACCTAGGAACTGCTTCAATTTACGTAAGACGTTTGAGAAGGGCTTCAAATCCTCTATATTAATCAAAAGACCATTCTCAAGGGATGAAAATAGTAAAAAGTAGCTTCGTCTAAAGACCATACCCAATTCCAGACCATAACTCGAAAACTTTACCCTAATTCAAACCAAAACGGCACAAAAATCATTACCTTTGAGGCCGCCCACTCCTATCTGGCTTTTATGTAGAAGGTTTTTGCAGTCTCCCTTTTTTGTTTTCATGTCGTTTACAAGGTTTAGGCAATCTCTCTGTTTTACTTTCTTTCTACAATCTCCCTTTTTTTACATTTGTGGGGAGCAAGGTTGGTGTAGCAGTGGAAGCACTTGCCTCCCACCTCTGTGACCCGGGTTCGGTTCCAGTAGTTGGCACGTGGGTTGAGTTTGTTGTTGGTTCTGTCCTTGCTCCGAGGGGTTTTTTTAGAGTTCTCCAAATTTTTTCCCTCCACAAAAACCAACACTTCCAAATTCCAATTCAACCTGGACGTCAAGTGTTTACACATGATGTGTGGTCCTCACACTACGACGCTAAATTTGATTTACCTTTTTTTTTTACTTCAAATGTTAGATACATATTCTTGAATGTATCCCTTTTCCAATTTACACGCTATTTGCATTGTCTGGTCAGTCTCCCTTTTTCCATTTACATGATTCTTACAGGATTTGGGCCACCAAATTTACATGTTATTTACAGGGTATAGAACAGCCCCATATTTCTCATTTACATGTTCTTTACATGTTTTGTTTAAAAAATTTACAGGATATTTACAAAGCAGATACTGTAAATTTGTTCCCCAAAATTTACATGTTATTTACATGGTTCTTTAAGTTATAAGGGTTAAAGGGGACCACGTAAATCCATTTTTACAACAAATTTACAGCTTCTCCTTAACATGTAAAAAAGCATGCAAATTCAATTTACAAAATGTCAACATGTAAATGTAAATTTACAAAACATGTAAATTAGGATTTGCATGTTGTAAATTACGATTTACATGTGCATGTAAATGTTCAACTTTTCCAGTGCTTCTGGGTGTGGTAGCTGGGACATTGGTGCGGTTGATTGGCCACAAACGTGTCCTCCCTGGTAGATCGCCCGTTTAGCATGCTGCAGTTACCTGGTGTGCGTACCTCGTGCTCCTAATGTGTGCACAGTTGATAAGCGACTCCGCTCTTCCTGCTCTGGTGATCTCAGCTTGTGATAGAACTTCAACTCATCCACTGCCAGCGAGCCAGGTCCCGATAGCCTTTAGCGCCGCCTTCTCGGTGTGGAGTCCACCAAGCTTGACTACTAGATTATCCTCCCTGCACTGTCCTTCTGAGCCCACTGAATTGTTTTCGCTAAAGCAAAGAGTGGCTGGTCGCAAACAATAACCACAATTTGTTCCGGGTTTAGGTACTGTACGGCTTTGCTAGTGAACAGCTATGGCGTGACTTATCATCGTCACTGAATGAGCACAATCCAGCGAAAAAAAAGAGGCAGTAGAGAGCTTGTAAATTAGGGATTACCTGCGTCTTTCTCGCAGCGTGAAACGCAGACCGCGAAATTGTTTCAGCTGTTTTATTTCGGACTTTGCTTTGATCTTTAATTCTCTTCTCTCCAACTGTGGACGCATTTACACTTCTAGTCTCCGTCTCGGTCTTTCCAGCTGTGTAGAGCTTGTTGATATCCTTTAACCGTTCGACTTCTTTGCTGATTGCACCAGCAATGGTACTCTGATTACAGACCATCATGGCCTCTGATACTGGGCTTACAGTAGGCTTGTCGCTCTGCGACACAAAGTCTGGGACGCTGGTGTAACTGGCATGCAAAGAATTGATGCACTTTTCCGGCTACGACTCCCGCAAGATAATTTGCCCCGTGTCTTGGCCTTCTTCAGTGGAACTTGAATGTTGCACGACAGAAATACTGTGCCATGGAAAGAAACTGTTGCTGTTGTGGACAAAGGGCTGTGGTCTAATGTTGTCCACACTGGCATTAGTAAAAACCTGTCCAAGTAGGTTAGGAGACATACCGTTCCATTTTCTTCATAATTTCACAGACAGGAGTGGCAAGATCTGATAACAGGCGCAGTCATTCCTTTCTTATTGTTTTAACGTGGGTCTAAAGTATAAAGGTAAGGGCGTTTCCTGATTCTACTATGCCTAACAGATCCATCAGTAGATCTCCACCCATGCTTTATATAGTTGAATTTTAGAAGCTGCGCTTTTGAGAGAGCAGCTTGATGATTTCCTTGCTCGTGAGTTTGCTCATTGATGCCTCCGAAAATCATATTAATGTTAGCAAAGACGGCAATACAGAGCGTTGTTGGCATCCTTAGGAAAATTTCCCATTGAAGAGGTCACTATTGTTGAACATATATTCCTTCGCAATTCGGCCGCCCGTGAGAGAGAAATTATTTTACAATCCTGCTCTCTTTCAAGACTCTCTGACAGCACTAACGCGATACCGTTTTCAAACACCAGCAACACCTCCCTCCCCTTCGCATATGCACTCAGTCCTGGGATGCTAGCCCGTAGTTTGTCGTAAAATTGCGTTAAGTGTACAGACTGATCCTGTGTCGTTGCACCTAGTTCCTGTAACCATGTCAAATATTCCCTCTTGACGTCAGACAGTTTTAACACCTCACAGCCAGAGGTATACGTTTTGCAGTCTTCTAACTTACGTTCTATCCCAGAAAAGGCTACTATTTGCGGCGTTGATTCCTTTACCCAGTGGTTCACGACGGACTCTAGCCCGCGCAGAAAGTGCAACTAAACATTGTTTATGGTAGAGACTTTTCGGTGCTACCACGTCCCAGCATTAAGTTTCCCTAAAAGATTAGAATCGTTTTTCTCCATGGCAACAGCTCGAACACGAGAATCTACCTCCATTGTGCTTGCCCGAGAAAATGGGTTCCCCTCAGTGGCTGCTCCCCCGCAAAAGAAACAGACTTCCTCTCCTACAGACGTACTAGCGAGGTCAGATCTTGTGCGCTTTCCACTATCATCGAGTTGCAGCGATACTTCTCCTACAATTGGCTTTCTTTTCCTCTCCAGCCTCTTCAATTTGGTACGTTGTACTTAACGCGGCATGACTTATGCCATGAAGCATTATTCTTCAAAAGTGTCTCAGCAATACCCTCCACTTCATCCAGCTCCGCTGAGTTAAGGTAAAGTTCTCCAGCCTCAGAAAAACTCTTCAAATCCTTTTGAAGTGTGATGTATCTAGCACAACGGTTGCTCTGTTTCGAGTTTGGTGGGCATGCCCTCTTCTCGCTTGTATTTTCTTGGCAAAATAAGCATTTTCTCCGGTCAACCGGCTGCTGGACACTGATACATTTTGGCTTGATTCCTCGATATTTGGCCTACATCACGGCCCAGTAATACCAGAGCGTCACTAAAATTGCGGTTGGCAATTTTTCCTTACGAAAATAATATTGCCGAAACACGCGCAAAGGAAGACAATACCAGTATCCACACAAGCAAGCAAAAAGTTTCTATTCAATTTGGCTCGCTTAATTAGAGCACTGTTTTTTGGTATTGTTCTGTATGAATGGCTCATTAATGTAATAAATTTACCATAGTTAGAAGTAAATGTTTTAACTATTACGAACATTTTAATTTTTTCGTGAAAATTATAGTGTCATTTCCGAGTTACTGAAAGAGGACCACCTATCTTCGCGGGGGGTCTCAGCGAGGCAAAAACTTCAAAGCCGTTTATAGGCCATACGATGAGAACTGAGAGTGGTTCTATAGCAGAAGTGAGTCATCTTGCGTATATCTATAGATCTGCAAAATATGACATCAGTAACAAAAATTACATAATTTTCCAGCTATGCCGCCGGACTACTATATTATTTAAGCATCATGATGATAGTCCTTGTCAGAATGTCATCGTTGGTGTACCCTGTGGCCCCAGTTCATTTAACCTGGGGAATGTTAAATGTGTGGCAGTCGGCGAGTGTAGCAGAAATGTCTACAATCACCTCGTGTATTATAAAATCGGCAACGAGTCGACATTGCACTCAATAGTGAATTTACGCTTTTACTTACTCGAGCACGTAGGGGGTTTCCTGTTAGACATTGCAAATTCTAGAGAGCGATTTGGACATTTAAAAAAACTATAATAATAAATCAATATTTTTATTTCAGGCATTTTTGAGACAGAAGGAGTCTCACTTTAAAATAGTAGTGTGCCCACGACATCGGTATTTGTTTGGGACTAGGTGGCGTTGCAGTTTTTCGCGGTGTTCGATCCCCGTAGAAGTGGCCATGGTGGCTGCACACTAGGGAACATCCTCAGCCCCAAAGGCTCAATGTGGATTAAAAGCCCATGTTATGAGCGCCAGAAATACACTTGCACAAGTAAGCTCGCGTAAGTATTTGCATAAATGGTTTTCGTTGATAATAAAGCATCCGCAATTTGTCTGGCTGGGGGAGAGGCTAATCAAAGGCATACTTATATGGGTTTATTGTATTTTTGAGAAAGTTGGCACAGAAAACTGCTGCTCAAACATACTTTTCCTAATAGAAAACCGTTACTGCCGTGATTTAAAAGAAGCACAAGCAAAAGCAGAAAACCGTGTCCCATCGTTCCCAAACCTTACATGGTTTATTAGCTCGTGCCCCAAAAACTCGTGCGGCATTTAATATACGTAAGTAAAACATGTTTTTTGGGGTCAGTTCACAACTGTATATTTATTAAATATTCTAGATACACGAGTGCACGAACGCGAACCGCAAAAAAAAAAAAGAAAATGTTCTCATTCCCCCAGCCAACCTCTCACCCGTTGTGTGCGCTCGTGAAAACCCATCTTACTCGAAAAAAAAAACACGTCTGTGACGCAAGTCTTTTTGAGAAAAAAATGTGAATTAAAGGGGGGTGCTGGGTGTTTCGTTAGAATAGTTTTGGCCTTGTGAAATTCCACCAGCTACCCCTCCGTAGACATTGTGAATACGGTCAGTTATTATGTTCTTGCGATTTTCTCATTTCCATGAATTATTTCCTCGATAAAAACCATTTCGGAAAAAAAGATTCTTTATTTGCGTGATCATTATCCGTTAAATTTCAACACCTTAGACTACGAGCAGTCTCAGTTCCCGCTCAGGGATAGTCTAGTCAGTCGAGAAAAACGAACAAGAGAGCTGACGAGCGCTAAATCGCCTCCGGCGTTCAAATGTGACGCGCATGTGGAGCCGCTGTTGAAACAACAGAGTTTTTCTGTCGAAGGCACTACCGTGTGATAGGTTGCCCGAGGAAATTTGATGTTCACAACAAATATTAGCCCGAGAACGCAGTTCAAAGGCTTATGTGAAGTTTGAACGTCAAATCTCCGAGGGAACCTACCACACATAGGGCCTGAGACGGAAGGAATCTATTGTTTTTATTGTACAACGCTAAATTTTGAGCGAAAATTGCCCAAAACGGTCACTATGCGCTGATAGGCGCCCGCTGAGGAGAGACACTATCGCATCACGTGATCGATTTCGACCAATGGCAGCACGCCAAAATTTAGCGTCGTACTATAACTATATATATGCTATGCGCTAGTGTACTAGAGCCGGCTCAATACTAGGCGGCTTGACAAGCGCGTCACGTTTCAACGCCATGTTTGTGCAGGTGATTTTTGCGCTTGCTCTCTCTCTTATTCGTTTCTCTCAACTATTCCTGAGAGGAAAGAGAGACTGCTCGGTCTACTCTTCCCGCTAAGGACTAATCCAGCCAAAACAACAAGCGAGTGCGCGTAAAAATCGCTTGTGACGGTCGGCGATTTTCGCGCGGGCTCCACACGCGCGCCACATTTTAACGCCATAGGCGATTTCGCGCTCTCCGGCTGCCTTGTTCGTTTTCCTCGACTATCCATAAGCAGAAAAAGAGAGTGCGCGCAGCCTAAGGTGTTGAAATTTGAAGGACACTGATCACGCAGATAAAGAATCTTTTTTCCAAAATGGTTTTATCCAGAGAATAATTCATGAAAATGAGGAAATTGGAAGAACATAACTGACAGACCGTTCATTTCTTATTCACAATGCCCACGGAGAGGAAACTAGTAGAATTTCGCAAGGCCAAAACTATTTTCATGAGACCCCTAGCCTACTCGTTAATTAACAGTTTATTTTTCAAAAAGACGTCGTCTTTTCACGGAAGTTTTATTTCGTGCAAGATAGTTTTTCACAAGCGCGCACAAGAGACTAGAGGTTGGCCGGGGGATCGAACACCGCGAGTTATATTGCAACGCCACCTAATCCCAAACAGATTTCAATGTCGTGGGCACAATGTTAACTTTAAGCGAGACTCTTCTGTCACAAAAATGCATGAAATAAATACGCCGATTTAATTTACAAAAATGGCCAGATAAAAAATCGCTCTCTGGGATTTGCAATGTCTAACAGTAAACCCCCTACCTGCTCGAGTAGGTAATAGCTGGGATTCACTGTCCACTGCAATGTCGTCGCTGATTTCACAATACACGAGGTGGCTGTAGACATTTTTGTTACACTCGCCGATCGCCACACACTCAGCATTCGCCGGGTTAAATAAACTAGGGCCACAGGGTCCACCAAGAAGGACTATCACCATGGGCGATGCTTATATAGCCATAAGAGGGGGGAGGAACAAGGGATTTAAACCTCCTGCTTCCCGTACCCTTTAATCCCGGTTCCCGCCCTGTATTTGTTGGCTCCCGCCTCGTTGCATTTTTTTTAGATTGCGAAGTGTTGCGCAATGTTGGGTAATTTTCCCCTTTTTCTCCCGCTTCACGCTCCCTCTTCTCCCGCCTCCCGTACATCTCCCGCCCCCTGTCTCCCGCTCCCCTTGTCCCATAAAATGCCACGCAATGAAATGTCAAAGAAAAAACTAGCGACGCGATATCAATACATGAAAGCTTTTTTCCATCAAAAAGGTGGTTTAAAAAAGTATTTCTGTAGAACTTTGTGCTTGCACCTCAAAAAACTAACACCTATAAAATGCGATTACATCCATAAACCTTGCCCATGTCATGCGTCACGCAATCTTGTTCTTGCAACATATATTCTGGCACTGTTCCGCAATGTTACTTTTGTGAGTTTGTTTGCGGCTAAATGATGGCAAATTTCGGGAAGACAACGCTATCATATGTTCAGCAAGCTGCAGCTATTACAGTACCAATCACAACGATGGAGTGGAGGATTATTTTTATCATACAGATAATTGATAATTTTAAAAACACGGTAAGATTAATGTTATGCATATGTTGCGGTTTCGATCGACCGATCCATGTACTAAAACAAGAGGAGTGTGTGTTGATCGTAGTGCAAAAACAGCATTTAACTTCAGCAAACACTATGTAAAATTATTCTGCAAGCCCCCTAAGTAATTTTGCGAAGGTTTTCTCCGGCATTTCTCTCAATGAAAAGGGCTACCTTTTGCTTTGCGTAGCCAGTCGGCGGTTTGTGTCATAAATTCAGTCGGCGATTCGTGTCAAATTATCCTTCTCATTTTGGTCTGTCGTCGGTGTGATTTTTCATTGCCGCCAGAAATATTTTAACACAGTAATTTACAAATGATTTTCTTCAAACCTGTTGTTATTCCATGTCCAAAATCCAAGTACCAATTGGGTTTCTGTAGTGTGGAAGTTGGGTGAAATTTGCTATATTTTTAAAAACCTGAAACTGGTTTTCTTCTAACGGCCGATACATTCTCGCTTCAACAGTTTATCCAAAGAAAATTGTGTATTATAAAGAACTAAAGTGTGTTTATATTGTGTTTGTGTTTCATGAACAGATGACGCCGCGTTTTAACGTACGAACGAGATAAAAATGTGTAATTTTCCGCCAGTGTCACTATTCAAAGGAGGCCGATATGCCTTATTTTGTAACTTCGCCCGATTTCGGAAAAAATAAAAAGCTGTTGAAACTTTTAATGTTATTTTTGAAAATACTTCATTATAGAGGTTACTTGGGCAAAATATAAAGAAATTCGAAATTTCACGACTGACGCCCGATTCTCGATAATTTCAGACATCGGCTCTTAGTAAGGGCTCCGGAGACGAAAGACCCAAAAGGTTTTTGCAGTAAAGAAAATCGACCTCGTCGTCAGTCAGTGCGCGGGCCGCTTTTGACTTGTTTCCTTTGTCAGCCTTTTTCAATTCCTTCTGCTTTACAACTAGTGTTTCTCTGGTTTTTCTGAACTCCTGTCCGTGTATGATGGTTGTGGGATAGCCCTTCTTTCGTAAATAGCGGTCGAAGCTTGAAATGAACGACCTCAATGTTGTTGGCTCGGATTCTCCTCCGTCCTTTTGTTTAACTTCCACGATAAATGCACACAGTACTTCATCGAGCTTTGCTTCCAAGTTTTCAATCTCTTTATCGACTTCTTTCGCTCTTAAAAATTCTTTGAGCAAGGAAAAGTCCCTGTTTGTTTTACTCAACGTATTTTTGTTTGATTGCTCCTCAATAAACTCATCTAACGGCAATTCCAAAGGAACAAAACGTGAAGCCGAAGCCATGTTTTCGAAGCACAAACTTCGAGCTGGCGCTGTTTTTGAAACCGCGCGCCTCGGAAGACATTTCAGTGCTTTTCTCTGATTGGCTAGGTGATTCCACTCTAGATGCTGATTGGTTATATTTTCTCATATGAAGAAAGCTGTACGCGAAGCTGATTGGACGTATCGCTTTCTTCACATGTGAAATATAGCAAGTATAGAATTCTATTTCCAACGTTTACGTTATAAAGTTCTCGCTAAATATATAATAAAGTAGAGTACTGCACGTATTATTACACTTGCGCCTTTTCGCGCTTTCCAGTAGCTCAAAGGTCACAAACTTTCTCTTGTTTTGCATCGTTAATATTCTGCCAAGCTTTCAGTCACGAGCTCACTAACCCTTACGTATACTGCTGCGTGGAGCTTCTGCATAACCCAGAACAGGCCAAGAAGTACCATCCCCGGCTAGTGTTTGTGGGAAAATGTCAGTGGGGATTCTCATCATGCGAGGCATCCTCAGTTATCGTCATACGTAACTATCAGCTGATTTTTTTTTCTTAAATATGAGGATTGAGGTTTGCTTTAGTGCTTTTCAGTCAATTAAAATCTACAAATTTCCTTCAGGTTCTATTTCCTTCGGGAGTAAAGGTAACGGTCTATCGAAATGAATATGGGATAAACATATGTCTTCAAACCCCGCGTGCAAAAGTCATCGCCAATGAAGTTGGACTTTGCCTGTATAATAACCAGCCGGATATTGACAAGTTTGGGTATCAATTCAGGTAAGAACACAAACGCTGATGTATGTGAATGCAGCTTATTTGCCAGCTTCCGGCCACAAAGCACGTAAATATTTCTTTCTTGAGCTTAGAAGAAATCTAGTGACCTGAAAATACGTAACTGTACAACTTCCCTACCCATTCACGAAAAAGGTGTAAATCTGACATCCGCTGAACACTTTTGTTAGTCGAGTTATATATAAAAAAAATTAAAGTAAAAAATAATAATTAAAAAACAATTGCATCACTCTTTGGTTATACTATTACATTTCACCACTACCTATTTCTGGCTTTAAAGAGGTTTTTGGCAATAGATGCAATAAATTGTTTTATTTCGTCCGCATAATCAACATATTAAATGGCTGATAAAGTGGCATCCCCAGGTAGGGGTAAAGACAGAGGTAAGAGTTTGACGTAACTGAATTTCGTTGTCCATTAAAGACACCTAATTTATCTTCGCTATCAAAGCGCTTTCTCGTTCAATTTGACTCTTCAAAGATAAGTCATTTACCTTTGGCTGAACAGTTTGTGAAATCCATGTCAGGCAATCCAAGAAAACAGAACGACATTTGATATTTTGCATAACACACATACAAGGAAATTGTTGGGCCGTTTTCAGGCATTTCTAGTTTCAAAACCGGTTGTTGTTGTTGTTGTTGTTGTTGTTGCTCAGATTTCAGTTGTAAAAAAAAAACACTATGCCTGGTGTGCAATTTCCTTATTATATCACTGAGTTTCTCGAACCGACAAATTACAATATTGTTTTTGGCGTGCAGAACGTGTACCTTGTATTATTACGCTTTTCTGCGATTTGTGAGCACACTTCTCAACATCTATAATCTTCGGCTTTGTGATAACAATTGATATAAAAAGGAAAACTACATGTAGCCACCTTTGATTTTTAGAGTTTCCACTTTTGCTTTCCACTGGGAGCATTTCGTTCGGCTGGAAATAAACTTAAGGTAAATAACCTAAAACCAAACGCAAATATACGGACTTGGTTTTCGCCGAACTAAAAACATAAATAAATAAAAAGAAGAGCTTCACAAAGAGCTGGGTCGTTCTATGCCGCTCTCGGCTCTGCCGAAATTTGGCTCATTTAGTCCATGCAGACATAAAACAAAAATTTAGATGAGACCATGCAATTCGAAGCGCCGCAAACAACTAAGTCTTTCGAAACACAAACTCCTACTTCGCGTTGTGTCCAAAATACCTTCTATAACAACAACGGGAAGGCCACCACTCGAGATGATGAAAGCAAAGACATACAAAAATATTGCGAAAGAGCTGCTCCATATCCAAATTAGACTCTGGCTAGAAATGGCGACTTAATGAAAAGTGGCCGGAAACTGGTAACAATACTGTGCCCTTCTTAACCACCGGACGTTCACTCAATTAGGAGGGGATGGACGTCACCACACACACACACACATACGCACGCACACACACACACACACACACACACACACACACACACACACACACACACACACACACACACACACACACACAAGACAAAACAAAAACAAACTAAAACAAAACAAAACTAACTCATTTTTTAAATTCTTTTAAGGTCATGCAGCTGAGGGTGAAGTGAGGGGCGTTTGGACAATGGGGCTACTATTTTACATAGCTAGCAATGTTTCGGAAAACAAATCATCTCACGATGAGAAGGGCCTAGCTGTATGAAAAATACAAACAAAGAGACAAACAACAGTCAAAAATACACGTAAAAAGTTTTCTTGTACATTTACATGGCCTTGACATCTAAAAACTGCATATTTTTTTCAGGTTGGAACCAGGAGAAAGCTACTTTGATAGACTGCCGCACCCAGTAAATGATGTTGCTGTAGAATATGATGTACCCTGTTCCTGTTTTGAAAAAGATCAAAATGGAAATCCATTATGCTTTAAGGAGCTTCCAGCGTATTTTCCAAATGTTTTGGGTGCAAAAGGAAAAGTGCTTATTTCCGCTGGAAAACGGAGAAAAGCGAGAAACATTCAGTATTCGGATGATCTAACGGATGAAGACTTTGAACTGTTCAAACGTTTTGCTGGGTCGGGCGGCTCGACACGTCGAAAACGTGCAGCACCAGCAGAAGCCCGATTTACAAAAACTAATGCAACGCGTTATTGCATGGAAAGAATCTCAAATACTGACGTTGGCAAGTTGTGCGCCAAACTAGGGGCTAATGTGCAAGCATTGGTGAACTCCTGTTCTGAAGATCTTGAGGTAATGGGTACATTTTTCCCAGCAAATTTTGTAGTTATGAGGTTAAAAGGGAGACTGCGTTCTGGCTTAATATAGTTTCTTTATCAATGCATGCAGAAACTAGCTGCGCATTTAAACATGCGACATTGCCGCTCGTCAAACGGGAAAAAAGGAGGGGAAAAGAACATCTGTGATCTTTCTTAACTCAGTTACACACTCAAGGTTGGCTACTCAAGACCAACCGTGGCCTTGCAACATGATCTCAGATCAGCTTTCATGATATGTGGAAGTACGTTGCCTGAGCTCGTACGTTGTACGTTGAGCTCGTTAACTATTTATCGTGTTACTTATTTACTAGATCTCCCTGACATTTATAGTGCTTTTATTAGTTGGCTCCCATAGACAAGAGGAAATAATAAGATCTGGTGAACTAGAGCGAGCAATTTTTACGTGCAACAAACGACTTCAGGCGTTCTCTTACCCTCTTATCTCTCCTGGCAGTCATTTATTTTTGTTCCCTTGCTCCGAATATATATATGTTATTTACCGGCTGGGAGGTCCGTATAGGGAAAAAACTGTGCCCGCGGTCTTGAGTACTCAAGACCAAGGGCACAGTTTTTCCCTATACGGACTGACCTAGGCAGGTAAATAACATATTTATTTTTTCCCAACATTTGCGAGTTTGCAGATCAATCTTGAAAGGCCAGAACGCGCGTAAGTTTCACTGAGTCAGATGGCAGGAAACCGTGGAGCGAATGTAATCATAAACACTTCAAACTTTTTTAAAACATAAGTGTAATATTTTCGACTAGAAACTATCGTATCAACACGGAAAAGGTTGTTTTTCAAGAATAGACACGCACATGGAAAATCCTGCACGGCATAGGGATAAACAACCCAATTAAATACTTATAATTAAGCTTAAGCTTACTAAAAACAAAAACAAAGGACTCAATCGTTAGGACAGGTTTAATTGCCCTTGCGTGAAAAATGAAAGATAATAATACTTCGAAAAACATTTCTGTTTAGCCTAATTACTTTCTTTTTATGTTTTGCTTCGTACCTGTAAACGTATGTGCTGGTTCTTTGGATATAAACAGTTTAATTATTTAGCGAAATCGTTCGGTTTAATCTCAGTTTTAACCAAAGCGAACGGTGCGCTAGCTTTTAAGCTTATCTTCATTTACGACAGATGAAAAAGCAAAATTCCAGTTTAAGCCTGCACAATTCTTGAATGAAAATATACCGAACCTCGTTAATTTAAAAGAAAAAACTGATAAACGAAGTCATTAAAGTAAATATCGGAGTCAAAAGGCATTGTGGCGATCGCAATTTAAAAACTAAAACTGCTGTGTTAAGTGAATTCAACACAAAAGCACCAACCGCCATGCTAAGCTACACAAAATTCAAACGAGTACTTGCCTTTTGAAGGTATTTCAAGGTCTTTTATTCCCCTCCTTGTTGAACTTTCCATTTACAACACACACAAGAATTGTGACTTGCCAAAAAAGTCGCATCTTTGAGGCGTAAATAAAAAAAATTCTCGAGTTCAACCGAGGTATGTTGTTTTTCAACTTTCATTCAATGGTTTTCGCGCGGTTAATTCGCGCGGTTACCATTACAAAACCGGTCCGGATAGGAAAAAACTGGACCGGCGGAACGCGCGTCAACAGCCAATCAAATTGAAGGATTCCGGATTCCGGACCGGAAAAATGCTTCAGAAAAAAAATAAAATTTTTTTCTCGTGTGCAACTTTATTTGATCCCGACAAAAAAAAAACATGGGACAAGCTATGTGACACGGCTTGTTTTCGTTTGTTAGAGAGCAAGAAAAGCAAAAAATATTATTATGTTTTTTTCTTAAACCTTTGTGCTGTCGCTGGCAATGGTCATTATCCAGCCGTGATCGGGGATGGGGTGAAGGGGTGGCGGCGGAGAGGAAAGCCAGAAACTGTTATTGTTGACTTCGGACATTGTGTAACTTTTTTTGCGTTCTGTTACATAATTCGACCTCATCAGTTTTGATTAATTCTGACTTTTTTAATAGGCATACGACAAAGTTTCCGCGTTATGCTACATCATCATTTTAAATTTGTTGCCTTAAATGAAACTGTTTTGGACGTCCCACACACCTTTAATTTTTGCGGAAATCCCCACCCCCACCCCCAATCCCTCTTCTTAACTCCGAGAATATTTAAGCTATATGACAACAAAATTTAGCATTGGTTAATATTTTGTGTGTTGGAATAAGAGGAAAAAAATTCATAACTGTTTTTTTTTTTGCTTATTTTAGCTGACTGGGGAGACCTCGTTTGCAATTTCTGCTGTTACTTTGCTGATGAATGAATGTGGTGAAATCGCGGGCAAAAATCTGTCGTCATATGTGAATAAAAGCACCGAAGAAAAAGGGACAATACCTTCCTTTTTGTCAAACGTCACTGAAATGATATGCCCAAACGACTGCACCTTTAATGGAAGATGTGTAAATAGATCTTGTATATGCAGTGAAGGGTATACCGCCGAGGATTGTGCGATATCCATTTATCAAAGACCAGAAATCTCAATGTAAGCTAAGTGTCTTTTAGAAAGGGAGTAACTTCATTTAAAACGGTACGGGGTGATGTAGTGGTTAGCGCTTTGGACGTCAGGTCTGAAGGTCGGTGGTTCGACGCCCAGTCCCTACCATCGTGTTGTTTCCTAAGGCAAGAAACTTTACCCGACATTGTCTCACTCCACCCAGGTGTATAAAATGGATACCAACGACATATTGCTGGGGGTAGCCCTGCGATGGACTAGCATCCCGTCCAGGGGGGAGTAGGAAAACTTTCAGTTGCTTTATGGTACGGAAACCGGGATAAGCTTCGCCCGTGTGGGCTTCCTTGGCCCGAGTGCGACTTAATCCTTTTCTAACTTCATTTAGAAAGTAGCTTAAACCTTATTCATCCAAGAAAGATTCAACGCGAGGTCCAGCATTGGGGTAGAACAGGTCTATTTAAACTGATTTTCATTGTGCCATTTAAGCTAATGAAGCTGTGTAAAGGAATTCAGATATTTCCCGGAATGATTACAAACGTTCAATTTTATGAATGACCGTTAGATTTCCTGATCTTTTTCTGAGATCACCAGTTGAAAATTCTTTTGTGTCGACATGACGTTTAGGTTAATTGATTAGAGTTTCCATAGCAACTTGTTTAAAATCTCTGCAAACTTAGATTACACACTTAGCCTGCCGAATTGCGTTGGGAGAAAAGTGACTAATCACAACCCTAATTGAGAACAAAAGATAGCAAAGTGTTTTCGTAAACAATCAATAACTTTGAAGCATCCAGACAATACATGTTCGGAAGAAAAAAACGTGACGTCCGTGACCTCTGAATGCTCAGGAAACAGCCACGTCTACGATTAGTTACTCTCGATACTAAATTTTGAGTAGAGCATTTAGATGTGGAATTTAGACGTCGCCCATAAACAAACCTTTATCAGTACTTTCGCTTTAGCAGTACAGCTAATGCCCGATTTTATTTGTAGAACAAACGTTTTCCAAAATTAAATTCGGCAACGCAACAAACTTGCTTGATTCTGAGAAGCACTCCCTCAGCGTAGCCAATATAAACAAACACAGATCTAAAGATAAATATCGACATTTGCGCCCTTTGATCGTTCAATTATAAAGGGAAGTTCCCAAAACTCCTTATTCACTAAGTGCTTTTTGAATAAACGGGTGCTTAGTTCTGGTTTCTGCAGTCCTTTCGCAGCCGTGGTCTTTATGCTACAAGGAAACTTGTCCTCTTTGCACCTCATACTTGAAAGTTTCCAAATCATTTTTAGCTTCCACTTCCTTCTCCTCCAAATCCTTCATGGGAGCTTCTAGTTTCATTTCAGGGTGGTGCAAGTCTAAAACGCAATCTTGTAATAGCTGAGAATGTCGGCAACCATTGCCCTGTATGCCGTCCTCTCGATTCACTATTACTTGTATATTCTGGGCAAAAGCCATTTGGGAGACATTTACATTTACTGTAAGCTTATAGCTTACGTGATGCGTACAAACAATCCGCGATGTTTCAATCACATCGAACCAACACTACACCATTTGAAACTGTTCAAAAATCACCATTGAAGCTAACCAATGAAAAGACTATTCCCCGATATGTCCGCAGAATTAGACGGTTTCAAATTTATTTGGAGATGTATTGCCTAGACCCTTCAACGTTATTGGTCAGTTTATGAAAAATGTTGCCTTCCTTTGTTTTCAACTGACGTTGCGATTGGACAATTTTCTCCAAATTGGCCCTGTTCGAGTAGCCACACAGTAAGTAAAATATCAATGCAAGCTTATGTTAAGACGGATTCCGCTCAACGTTCGAGCAATAAGTGCAAAAAATATTTACCAAAAAACTACTCATAGCACGGTGACATTTTAAATGCTATTTGAAACATCTCACTCTAGTTCACTTGCCCAAGTGACCCCGCGATGAAATTCTCAAGCATTCTGAAGAAAATTAATTTCAAATCTCGTAAAAGTATGCTAAAAACGGGCGCCATTTTGTTTTGAACTGACATGAAGCGTCTTTTTAATTGAAATATGGATAACTTCAAATCCAATTTTCTCTTGCGGGGTCAGCTTGGGAGCAAAAGTAACGATAAGTTCTTCTTATCTGTTCTCAAAATGTGACAGTGCTGCAAGTATTTCTTTGGTAACTTAATTTTTGCACTTACTGCTCGAACGTTGAGCGGAAATCGTCTTAATGTGACCGATTAATTGAACATTGTTAAACAGGTTACAAGGAAATGGTTTGTGCGACAGGCGCCAACGGCCCTGTGATGATGGGGAGTGGATTTCTGAATTCTACAAACATGACTTGCCATCTCAAGGAATTCTCGGTACGTTATTGGGCGGGTGAGATTTTAGTTACGCCATGCTAGATTTTAATAGCGGAGCTCGCGGAGCACCATGGGTAAGAAAATTTGGTAACCCGTTGATCCCAAAAATTTTGGTTCTGACGTCAGCGTACGTCCGTCCGTCCGTCCGTACAGACTCTGGGGGAGGGCGACGGGAGTCCCAAGACAGCCTGACCAGGGGAGGTGGAATGCCATTTTTTCTTGTAGCTGAAGTAAACAATATGGCGGCTGGTTCCTCGATTTTCAATACGATAATTGTAATACATTCTTGGAATGAAGACTTGTAGCAGTTCATCATGAAAAGGAGAAGGGTTGCTTTGTAATCTCGATGGCGCATATAGAAGATATTGCAGAGCTTGAAGGCAAGAAATCCTTGTTCGAGGAAATACTTGTTGTTGTTTTTTCAAAGCTAAGGAGATCTGGAAAGAACCCGGCGACTTTCGTTTAGATTTTCAAGGCCTTCTTTCAGTTCAGTGGTAAAGTAAATTACAGATTTGATTGTGGATTTACATTGTAAAAATTGTTTAATTGAGCGACTTTACATGTTTAGTAAATTACGGTAATTTTCTTGAAATGTTTTAAAAACTTGTTTAAAAATAGCTCGTAGTTCCCGTTTGCCGGCTTGCGAGTAACTTCACTCGAGGGGAAAATTGAGTGCAGTTTGCTTTCGTAGGCAAACAAGTGCTTCGTATGTGAATGACATTTCATGTTTTTGAAGGTTTCTTGTCCTTTTTTCTGTGTTTATGCATTAAACGAATTTTCATTAGTGAGCAAACTTATATTTAGGCTTCAGTTAACTTAACTGAGCTTAATTAAGCGCAATTTCCTTCTGAAATTTAGTGCGTAATTTTCAATAGTTTTCTTAAAGGAATTCTACTGT
Organism: Siderastrea radians; assembly: GCA_964017195.1. Taxonomy (NCBI): domain Eukaryota; kingdom Metazoa; phylum Cnidaria; class Anthozoa; order Scleractinia; family Rhizangiidae; genus Siderastrea; species Siderastrea radians. The sequence continues at coordinate 36,948,602 of OZ024894.1, forward strand.
ATTTTATTCGAAAAGTGGAAATCGTGACTATTCTAGACTGAGTCTGTGTTGTTTTTTTCAATGTAGGTTGTTTTTCTTCGGCGATGCATATTGGGTTGTTTTGACTAATTTGTAATTTAGTATTCAACACCTGAAGAGTCGCTCTGTCGTCATTTTTAAGTTTATAGTCTTAGTGTAAAGTTCCTTATGTTTTTTGTTCAGTTGTGGAATATTTTATGTTCCTTATACTGTTATATTTTTTGGTTTCTCCATTTGAAGTGAATGACATTTCTGTCCCAATTTAGCGATTAAACTTAGACTCGCCGTTTCAGTGAGTGAGTTGAGTGTGGAATGTTTTCGTGTTCGTTTTGTTTTTATTAGACCGCTAAGCCATTTCAATGTGTCTTTAGTAACAGATCGAAATGAAATCTTTATTTAAGTAACTATAAGCAAAGCATTTCTCGGTTTAAGTCTACATGTATTTTGTCTAAAATGAGACTCTAAAAGCTTCCTAAAATTAGTTCAGGGTGTGTTCTTGAAAGTGCCCAATTAATACTTCGCGGTTGAAAAACTTGTGCTATTTTCTCTTGATAATTATACGTGTGCTTGAAAGTTTCGGAAAACATTTTTTGGAGAATTTTTGTCAGGAAACGGTTTGATGCCGGGAAAATATTATTTATTTTAGCAAGATACATTTCCAGAAATGTTTCATGGTTAACAGAACTAAAGAGCCAGAGGGATGCATTGGAATCAGTGAGAAATGTGTACTTTGCATAGAAAAGTATTTAGCAATTGTAATTTTACAGGTACTCTTCTTGAACTACAGTGTTCCTCAAGGATCAGTTTTAGGGCCGATCCTGTACTTGCTATACACATCGCCCATTGGAGACATCATCAAACGGCAAGGACTCAATTACCATCTCTATGCTGATGACACCCAGCTCTATCTCTCATTTAAGCCCATCCACGCTGAACAACCCGGTTCTATAGCTAAAATAGAAGCATGTGTTTCTGAGATTGACTCATGGATGTTGTGCAATAAGCTGAAACGAAACAGAGGAAGGACGGAGCTATTGATCTTGAGCGCACGACACCGTCCACCCCCATTAATAGAGTACATCGATGTGTCTGGTGAACACATCGAGCCATCTCCTTCTGCAAGGAACATTGGAGTTATCTTCGATGAGCACATGTCACTAGAAAAGCGCGTTACCAGTACCTGGAAGGCCTGTTTTTTCCACCTTAGAAACATTAGCAAGATGAGAAACTGTCTATCTTTAGCAGACACTGAAAAGTTAGTTCACGCATTCATCACATCTAAGCTAGACAACGCCAACTCGCTATTACATGGACTACCTAAATTTCTGATAGATCACCTACAAAATGTCCAGAATGCTGCGGCTCGCGTTGTTACTCGTACAAGGAAGTATGATCACATCAAGCCTGTCTTAAAGCAGCTACACTGTCTCCCAGTTAGCCAGCGCATAAATTACAAGATATTACTTTTGACCTACAAAGCACTCAACGGCCAGGCCCCTAGTTACATTACTGAACTGCTAGAGCCTTATGTACCAACCAGGAATCTGCGATCCTCCTCCAAAAACTTACTGAAAGTACCATCTGTCAAGTTAGTAAGTTATGGTCATAGGTGCTCCTCTTTTGTAGCACCTAGCCTATGGAACTCTCTTCCGAATAATATAAGAGAGAGCGGCTCGCTATCAGATTTTAAGACTTGTATAAAGACATACCTTTTTAACAAATTTTATAATTAGACTATTGGTTAGTCAGTTAATTAGTTATTCAGATAGTTTAGTTAGTCAGTTAGTTACTTAGTTAATTAGTTAAGTTAGTTAGTTAATTAGTTAGTTTCATTTAAAGGTTTTAATGATTCTTAGTTTTTTTTTTCATTTTTACAGCTTAGTTGTTTTATTATGTTTTTATCAATTTTATTGGTGATACTTTAAAAATTATTGTAAAGCGCTATTGGATAGCACTAGAAATAGCGCTCTATAAATTCATTATTATTTTTATTATTATTATTATTATTATTATTATTATTGAACTGAATAAGCTAGCTTTCGAAAGAATGCCACAAGAAGAGCTGTCGGTGAAAGTCGTACTGAAGTCTTCTCTTTGACGAAAAATAAGCCAACTCGCAGTTTCCTCAGCGGTCCGCATGTTTTCCCTTAGGGAATAACTGCACAACTAAAATTTACTGTATTTTACAGGACAATTAGCATGAAAGAGAGACGTGGAGCTCCCCTTTTAGGCTTGGCTAAATCTATATATTAGTTTTTCATTGAAAGACCGTTAATCCCTTAATGTCTACCATAAAATAAAGCTGTTCAAGGTGAAATTCTTTTCCAAAGCTGCTTGGAATGCACATATCTCATCACCTTTTAACTTCAACTACCATTAAAATCATTTTACCCTTTGGCTATTTTGTTTGTTGTTGTTTTTTTTTTGCCGCGGAGGAATCCATAGTAGGCCCGGGGACGGCTGACAAGAAATTAATTGTCTATTAAGTCCTATCAACGTTTTGTTGGGTGCAGAATGCAGTTTGCTGTATATTCTTGTGCACTCTTAGGGATTGACCATTATTTTTTTGGAGGGGGGGGGGATGAAAATTTTTTCAAGACAAACAATTTTTTCTGTGTTGTTGTCTGTGCAAACAATTTTTTTCCCGCTGCATCTTCCTGCAAACAATTTTTTTGGCGTGTTTGTTATTATTATTATTATTATTATTATTATTATTATTATACATTTATTTATATACGGTTAAAATTCATCAGGTAATCTTATGTGGTAAAAATACTAATCTAAACATTACTGCCTAAAACTGCTTTTCATGAATGCCGTGTCTCTATGTCTCTAACTTGTAAAAGTATAACTGCACCATGGCTTGTTTTGTTTCCTACAAAAATTGAAAATCTCACATCAAAGTATACTGAAACATTAAAGTGTGAACGTAATTGCAAGTAATAATATAGAACTCCACCAGTGGCCTTTTCTCCCCTGAACCTAGAGAGGATTGAGGAGCCAAATGAAACAGCGCTTGCTTACACTTGCCCCTATTTTGTAGTTTATACAAGACTGGATCCAATTTGCCTTCTTCATGCAAGTGGAAAGCAGGAGACTGCTTGCTGTTTAAGTCATGATTTATAAAATGTCATCATCAAACCAGCCTAGGACCTTGTTGAAAAGCCAGTGTGACTATTAGTGAATACATGCAACCCAGGAATTTAAGTTAATCTTTTTTCTTAATTAGAGACTTCGAAGAGTTCTTGATTAGTAATGGTAATTGTACTCAGTGGAGCAAATTCAGGGAGTAATTGGGCGAGTTACTTTAAATCAGCCGAGCGCGGAGCGCGAGGACGATTTGAAATTACGAGCACGATTACTGCTGAATTGTACAATACGAAGTACAGTTAATCCTATCTATAACAAAATGCGAGATAAGAAAATCTATGTACCCTTCAGGGATATATTTTTAATTATCAGTTTTGCAAGCAGTGGAGAAACAGCTATAAAAAGAACCCATTTCAGTGCACCTGATTGACGCGTGCGCAACGTAGTTGTCCGATTACAGCTATCCAATTAGAAAAAGTTCTTGTTATAGAAACGATTAATACAATAACCTAACTTTAACATTTAATGCTTTCAAGGTCCTCAGAAGAGATTATTTATAATAATGGGGTTAGTCACTGATATTAAAAAACTGTGGTAATTTGTTGGTGGAAAAGTAAAAAACAGAAATTGGGGTTTATCAACCAAGTCGATTTGATAAATTAGCCACGGGAAAGAAATGACCAAACTGATGTTCGAGTGTTAAATAGCTCATTTGCTCTTTTGAATAGCTAACACTCAAAATGTCAATTTTTGAATTAATTTGTGGTGGCTAATTTACCATGTCAAACCAGTTGATGAATCCATGCAAATCATTTTGTACATGTTGCATTGTTATCTTGCATTTTGAAAAATAGGACTAAATTTACTTATATAAATCAAACTATGTATCAACTAGTCTGCAAACTTTTTATTTTCTCTTTTTCATGACTGCAAACAATTTATTTGGGCTTTTTTGATTTTGCAAACAATTTTTTTCAGGATTTTTCATCCCCCCCCCTCCCTCCAAAAAATAATGGTCCGTCCCTTAGTTTAGTTTTTCCTTGAGGAAATCCAGTAGGTCCGTTGCACGTTGAACTGGATGGTGGCTGACATGAAGCTAAATGTCTGTCAACGTTTTGGCTGCGGAATGCAGTGCGCATGCTGGAGTTTACTTCTTGTCGCATTCCTTTCCAAGAAAAACACAAATAAACATCAACGGAACCACAATTTTGCCATGTGCGCCAAATCCTCATTTCTGCCTTCATTGCTCAACCACAAGGATTTGGAGAGCTAATGCTACTGAGGGTATCATTCGTCAAGGCCAGGGGCAATATTACATTGATCGCACTTCATAAATTTTGTAATCTGCTGTTATCTTATCTGTCGAAGTTGATGAAAACGTTTCCTAAAAATCAGTGTGAAGAGCATGAAACAGAACTCACCATGCAGAACCAGAACGTACCCCTTTTTTTAAAAATCCAGCAGTATAAAACAAACACCGGTCAGAGGACCTTTTGTTATCGGATAGTATACATCTGGAACAATCTTGACAACACTCTTTAAACCTTGAAATCAAACTCTTATTTTTAAATTTTATTTGAAAAATATATTAATTGCTGACGTTTTTTAAAAAGTCAGCAAAAAAATGTAGTGATCCATCATCATATATTTTTAACATTTTAAAATAGTAGTATTGTATTTTAATTTACATTTTTAAACGTTTTTAGTTGTAAAACGTTTTTAAAATTTTTAAAGTACTGTTACTGAAAAGCCCCACTATGGGAGTGTCAGTAAAGTATTGTATTTATTGTATTGTATTGTACTTTGAAGCTAACAAAGCAGAGTGCAGCTGAGGCCATTCCTCCGGGATTTCTACGAAAAACACGTGTTACTGAAGTATGTGGAGCCTTCAAAAAACACTCGATATTGTTTTCCAACGCCAGTTTTCTAAAAAATCGAGAGTTAGGAACTCGAACGTTCCATTAAGTTCGTTGTCCCATTTTCTTGTGTGAGTTCGATTTCGTTCGATTGCCGAATTCAATCGAACTCTATCCATGGATTGAGTTTGATTGAGTTCGATTGAAATTCGGTTCGATTGGGTACATTGTTGCCTATACCGGGTAATACACGAAACGTTCCATTTCTTCGTGATCTATGGCGATGACGTCTCGATGTCATCGCTACTGATGACAAAAACAGCTTCAAACTAACGTTAAAAGTCGGTATTCTGGTTAGCAAGGCCAATTTGCGCACGCCAGCATTTATGGTTTAGCGTTTGTCGCTAAATGACCTGTACTTTGACTTGTACAGCATTTATCTGGCTTTAAAAATAACAAAATGGGAAAAAAATGGTGACGAGTTTGGTGAGAAATTGGGAGAGGAATTTCTTATGACAGTTCCCTTGTCACTATGGTGAACAATTGCCGCTTTATCTTATGTTTATTTTATAGGTGGTTAAGTCCTCTTGGATACCAAGCAAGAAAGAAATCCGACGGCCTGGTGTTATGACTGACTTGGTGCTTGCAGACTGCCATCTGCCCAAGTCCCCCGTGAAGCCGGGTCTCTACCATGAAGTGAATAAAGGGACGCCAGCAGCTGGATTGGTGATATCTTTGTCTAATGACGGTGATCACAGGAGTGCTAAAAACCTGACATTTATATCATATGACTCAGCTTGCATGAGTTGCGATATCTCGACTGGATGCGTCCTTAAAGTAAGGGTTTCTATCTAGGGATGTTTTTCTTTTGTTTGTGGGGGGGGGGAGAGAGAGGAGGGGGAAAATTACATTCCCCTGAAAAAAAAATCATTTTATACCATGCTGGAGTAACTGTGGTACACCTAGCATCCTGAGGAGGGAAGGAGCGTGTGTGTGTGTGTGTGTGGGGGGGGGGGGGGGAGGTCTTCTAATTTGTTTTATTGCTGCTGAAATCCATTAAATTTCTGGAAGTGTAGGACGCCATGTCTTATGAAAATGAAGTGGCCATTATTTTGTTCTTCCGGTTGATTTATTTAAAAGTATTCTGAAAAGTATCCACAACTTGGAACAAGATTTTTTTCATTGTTTCTACCAGGACAACTCTTGTTTTATAAATGGCTACTGTTTCGCCCCAAACGAGACAAACCCTAATGATTGGCGCTATCAATGTATCCCAGATGTTAGCAACAGCATGTGGACGAAACGACAAGGTAATACGAATACTCATATGGTATTGGAGTTCTTTGGAAACTTTTGTGGTTTAATTAATTCTTTTTCTTTTTCGATTTCATTCTCATTTCCCTGAAACGTGCCTGATTAATATTAATACCAACATTTTTTATACATTTTTAGTGAATTTTCCGCCTCGACTTTTATCAACCAATCAATAATACGCCCTGTTTCAAGAACACTTGGAGCTGCCTATTGACGTTTCAGACCCAGAAGGCATACCTGTAACTGTGTCACTGATGGATGGAAGCCCAAGCGATGCTGTAATGAAAGACAACGCTTTATTGTGGAAGGCCATCAGCAAGAAGCAAGCACAGTTTTCACTCAAGGCTGAAGATGCATGCCAAGCCGTTTCTAATTTTAATGTAACAATTGACCAGGTTGTTTGTCAGTGTCAAAATAATGGAAGATGCGTTCCACTTCCTAACAAGCCAAGGGGTTCAGGGTTTTATGAATGTGATTGCATCCCTGGTTTTACTGGAGAAAAGTGTGAAACTGACATTGACGAATGCCAATCCTATCCTTGTGTGCGAGGTAATAACAAAAGCAGTGATATCCCATATCTGCCTTCTGTTGCCATTTCAAATCGTGTAACGTATATTTAAGAGATTTATTCCATTTTACAAATCAAAAAGCCTAAACCGTGCTTTGTTCTGTCATAAAGAACGCAAGGAAGTGACGAGGGCACGAAAGAAGTGTAGCTGTATTTACATTTGCGTAGAAATTGGCTTCAATTTGCAAGAAAACGAGTTTTATTCATAGCTTGCAAGCAGGCTGAGAGAAGTGTTTTATTCAACTTGCAAGCGCGTGCGGAATGGCGTCATGGGTCACGGTCGTGACTCCATCCGATTAACAGTTTTTTGTCTTGCAATTTGTTTCTAAAAATCGTCTGAATTCTTTTAGTGAAAAGATACACTACTTGAAGTCTTCTTTTCAGTTTTGTGGCATAGCTGTAATTATAATTCGTGAAATTTCTCTACTGGCTTGCAATCTGTAACGATCTAAAAGCTGCACGCGCAAAAAAATGACATCATTTCAGCGAGCTTTATGCTCTCATAGGACACGCTCAATTTCAATCAAAACACACACCAGCTATACTATAATATGCCGTACATACGTGACTCTGTTCATTCATGGACACAGACGACGTTTACCATGTTCTAACAGGATTTTGAAGTTTCCTATGGTCTATTAAACTTAATAGATCAAGATCCACGACAGAATGGAACATTTCTGTTTTATGCAGTCGCAAAGAAATTGCCAAGCACTGTTTAACTAGGCCATTGGCTTTTCTAAACGTTCAAGAAATTTAAAACAGGTGCAATGATTATTGCTCGCAAATAAATGCATGCACGACATAACATAACATGACATAACCTAACATAACCTTTATTAACGCATGGGTGCTTTAAGCCATAACAATGCTAGGGGGGCTCGTCTACTAACTAACTAAGTAATAATATGCGTTCTAAGCCTATCGGCGAAGCTCCTAAGCCCCAGGGGCACAGACCTCATAAACACCTAACAACACCTAACACTGATGAAGGAGCTATACCTGAAACGTCTGACTGTTTATAATGCAGTTTTCAGCAGTCTAGGGACACCATTTTTCTAACTTGTCATTCGGGGAAGAACATACCCACTTAGTTGCCAACAAAATTGAAAAAAAAAAAGTAGTCAAAATCACTAAAAGACCACCAAAAATAAAAGTTTCTTCAACAAAGATTTTTTGTGTGTGTGAAAAAGATTAAAAGTCAAAATTCTGAATAAACCTGCGGTTGTCGTAGTAACTTCAGAACAAGGACTTGTTACACTAAAAAATTTTTAAAGTAAATCGACATCTACATCCCCCCAGTCTACTTAATGCAAATAATAGACAGAAAACTTTCCAAAAAGTATGCGTTGGTTCAGGGAAATGAGGTTTTCATGGCAATCGTATTTTCACAGGCATGATTTTTTTCAAACTTGCTATGGCTGATTTTTAATGAAGATTGGAAGGTTTCATCCAGTAACTGTTACATTTTAATATTTATTCGTTCAACTCAATTTCATGGTTTTTGTTTTCCCCTTTTTTTTTTTTGTGCTTACTTTGTTTGTTTGATTGGTTGCTTTTTGACCTTTCGGAAAACCGAGAAACCCAAGATGATGGTTCCAAGATGGCAGTCAAGTCATAAGGTAATTTAGGGCGAGGTCTGTTCCCCCGGCCATAGGTTGAGGAGCTCCGCCTATGGGCTTAAAACTTACATCGGTCAGTTTTCAGCACTCTTAAGATACCATTTTTCTGAATTATCATTCTTTCATTTTGAGTGCTGCACAGCAAAAACCTGTATTATGTTCTTCCTTGGCCTTACCCTTTTTCCCTAAATTAGTTAGGGCTACTCTGGTGGACTGTAGATATATCATAGATTGATCGATCAGTCGATCGATCAATCGATCGATTGATTGATTGATTGATTGCTTGCTTGCTTGATTGCTTGCTTGATTGATTGATTGATTGATTGATTGATTGATTGATTGATTGATCGATCGATCCACCCAAATAGCAATCTTGGTGTTTGTTTGTTTGTTGGTTGGTTGGTTGGTTTTTATCGCCACAATATTCTTTTATTCTTTTGAGGTCGCTGCGTTGACGAAGTAAACCAATTCAAGTGCATCTGCTATCCTGGGTACGTTGGAATAAAGTGTGACACTGATTACGATGACTGCAGCTCTTCCCCTTGCGTCCATGGTAAGTGAATTCCTTTCATTGCATAGCAGCTACTGTGCCCGACACCCTGGTTTCGGACAATTATCCAGGTTTGAGGTCAGTTAACCATACTACTAAGGGCTTCTTAACTTTGTATGGCAGTGGTAAGTGATTCAAAACATTCCTAGCAGCATTTGTACCATGTCAGTATGGTGGCATGATGGCTCGGGTCAGATAGGAATCAAGCAAGATAGCTAGTTTTATAGCATCAACAAGTTCGGAAAATTTCCAAACAAATGTCGCAAACATCGCGATTTTCTAGTATGCACAAGCTTGGAAAACTTGTCAACTACAAAATGTTAATACTTTTTTTTTCTGAATCGCTTGGCAATTCTAAACAAATATTGAATAACTTCCAGAACGTTGGAATAAGCCTTTCCATCGAAATCCTTTGAAAACTTCGGACTGCCGGATATTTAGTCTTGATATATCCATACCCAGCCGAGTATCTAGACACTGCCTTTCTAAAAGGCTTTTCAAACCAATTGGGCTTTTGCTGTTCGTTTTCGAGTACATGCATCCTTGTATATTACAGTGGAGAACATGAGCTCTGGAAATGCTACAGACCAAAAACTCGTACTCCTGCTCAGTCTTAGAGTCATTCTTAAGTCTAAAGGCTCCTTTTACCCTCGGGTGTACAAGCAGAGTCACTCTGCCATCGTGGTACAAGGGAAAGGGGGTGGGGGGGTGGTAGGACCCCTCCTTTGGCTTTTTGCTATGTTAGAACAATTCGAAAAGATTTTACCTTCAGTAGAAAGCTTGTCATTTGCTCTAAAAGATGAGGTATATGTTATGGAATCTTGGCCGCCATGTTGAATTTTACCCAAAATTACTGAAATTATTTTAAAAGGTAGAAATTGATTTTGTATTGTTGTTGTTGTCGCTACGCCTGTACAACATGTAATAGTTCAACACTGCTAGACATGTACAACATGAAATAATTCAACACTGTTACTTTTCGTTTCGTTATTATTTTATGGTGTTTTTTTAATTAATTATAAATATTGGAAGAGGTTGGGCATAATAGCGAGAATTATTAAGGCCGAGGGTCCGTGTTATCTGCCAAAGCGGAAGGCTGAGGCGGATAACACGTACTGAGGCCTTGATAATGCCGCTGTCATGTTAGAGCCGGATCTGAAAATTGTTTTGATAGACATTGTCAAGTGCCCAGTAAAATGCTAAGCACACTAAACATTTCTGATGGCGACACAAGAAAACCCTCTTACAGAAACGTTTGTAAACAACTTTAATGACAACGATAAACTCACTTGAAAAGAATTAAATCTCACAAAAATTCACGAAATGACATGAAATGTTTCACATAAACACATCAAATGGATAACACAAACCTCCGTCAATTCATCAGTTGTTTAGCAGACGTATCAAGTTCCTTTGGCATCAGTGCTGAATGAAAAATCGCTTTTTTTATGATCTGTAGCGTTACGGACTATATACGTCGAATACATCGCGCTCGTACAACTTTTGCAAATGTTTTTCGCATATCGGTGGCGTGTGTTCAACTTTGGCGAGTCCTCGTCGTTTCAATTCAACTCGCACCAAAAACTTTCTTAGCCTCGGTAAATTTCGGTCATTTTTGATATTGAAACCTTGAGTAGGCTTTAAGTGTCTATTGAGTCCAGATCTAATGCTGTTTAGTGTGCTTTTGGAATAATTTCCATCGTAGCTTTTCGAACTTCGGCGACAAATAGTTTGAGGACCCCGGTAATTGCCCTCTTTTCTTGGGGTTCGCTTATATGTTCTTTTCTTTCAGGTAGTCCTTTAGAACTCTCAGAGCTGTCTACGTAGCTCGTTTTATGTTTTGAGCGTCCTTATCATCTACTGTAGGAGTTTTTACAAATCGTTTTCCGTTACTTCATCTGGCGAATCCGGATGATTCAGCCATCGTTTCAATCTCTCTCACTGACACAGTACGGCACCACGATGCTATTATCTGTATTCGATTATCTGTAGAAATGACGTCAGTTCTGCATGTATACCTCTGTTATCTACAGATGTGACATCAACATTCGATGTCAGTGCGAATTAGCTAAATGATCTCAACCAATGAGAATAGAAATAGTGGCTACAATGTACAATAATAAAATATATTTGGTAAATTTACACTTCTCAATTACAAAATTAAAGTATCGGAAATTAATCACACATACATACATAAACCTTTGTGCTGTCGCTGGCAATGGTCATTATCCAGCCGTGATCGGGGATGGGGTGAAGGGGTGGCGGCGGAGAGGAAAGCCAGAAACTGTTATTGTTGACTTCGGACATTGTGTAACTTTTTTTGCGTTCTGTTACATAATTCGACCTCATCAGTTTTGATTAATTCTGACTTTTTTAATAGGCATACGACAAAGTTTCCGCGTTATGCTACATCATCATTTTAAATTTGTTGCCTTAAATGAAACTGTTTTGGACGTCCCACACACCTTTAATTTTTGCGGAAATCCCCACCCCCACCCCCAATCCCTCTTCTTAACTCCGAGAATATTTAAGCTATATGACAACAAAATTTAGCATTGGTTAATATTTTGTGTGTTGGAATAAGAGGAAAAAAATTCATAACTGTTTTTTTTTTTGCTTATTTTAGCTGACTGGGGAGACCTCGTTTGCAATTTCTGCTGTTACTTTGCTGATGAATGAATGTGGTGAAATCGCGGGCAAAAATCTGTCGTCATATGTGAATAAAAGCACCGAAGAAAAAGGGACAATACCTTCCTTTTTGTCAAACGTCACTGAAATGATATGCCCAAACGACTGCACCTTTAATGGAAGATGTGTAAATAGATCTTGTATATGCAGTGAAGGGTATACCGCCGAGGATTGTGCGATATCCATTTATCAAAGACCAGAAATCTCAATGTAAGCTAAGTGTCTTTTAGAAAGGGAGTAACTTCATTTAAAACGGTGATGTAGTGGTTAGCGCTTTGGACGTCAGGTCTGAAGGTCGGTGGTTCGACGCCCAGTCCCTACCATCGTGTTGTTTCCTAAGGCAAGAAACTTTACCCGACATTGTCTCACTCCACCCAGGTGTATAAAATGGATACCAACGACATATTGCTGGGGGTAGCCCTGCGATGGACTAGCATCCCGTCCAGGGGGGAGTAGGAAAACTTTCAGTTGCTTTATGGTACGGAAACCGGGATAAGCTTCGCCCGTGTGGGCTTCCTTGGCCCGAGTGCGACTTAATCCTTTTCTAACTTCATTTAGAAAGTAGCTTAAACCTTATTCATCCAAGAAAGATTCAACGCGAGGTCCAGCATTGGGGTAGAACAGGTCTATTTAAACTGATTTTCATTGTGCCATTTAAGCTAATGAAGCTGTGTAAAGGAATTCAGATATTTCCCGGAATGATTACAAACGTTCAATTTTATGAATGACCGTTAGATTTCCTGATCTTTTTCTGAGATCACCAGTTGAAAATTCTTTTGTGTCGACATGACGTTTAGGTTAATTGATTAGAGTTTCCATAGCAACTTGTTTAAAATCTCTGCAAACTTAGATTACACACTTAGCCTGCCGAATTGCGTTGGGAGAAAAGTGACTAATCACAACCCTAATTGAGAACAAAAGATAGCAAAGTGTTTTCGTAAACAATCAATAACTTTGAAGCATCCAGACAATACATGTTCGGAAGAAAAAAACGTGACGTCCGTGACCTCTGAATGCTCAGGAAACAGCCACGTCTACGATTAGTTACTCTCGATACTAAATTTTGAGTAGAGCATTTAGATGTGGAATTTAGACGTCGCCCATAAACAAACCTTTATCAGTACTTTCGCTTTAGCAGTACAGCTAATGCCCGATTTTATTTGTAGAACAAACGTTTTCCAAAATTAAATTCGGCAACGCAACAAACTTGCTTGATTCTGAGAAGCACTCCCTCAGCGTAGCCAATATAAACAAACACAGATCTAAAGATAAATATCGACATTTGCGCCCTTTGATCGTTCAATTATAAAGGGAAGTTCCCAAAACTCCTTATTCACTAAGTGCTTTTTGAATAAACGGGTGCTTAGTTCTGGTTTCTGCAGTCCTTTCGCAGCCGTGGTCTTTATGCTACAAGGAAACTTGTCCTCTTTGCACCTCATACTTGAAAGTTTCCAAATCATTTTTAGCTTCCACTTCCTTCTCCTCCAAATCCTTCATGGGAGCTTCTAGTTTCATTTCAGGGTGGTGCAAGTCTAAAACGCAATCTTGTAATAGCTGAGAATGTCGGCAACCATTGCCCTGTATGCCGTCCTCTCGATTCACTATTACTTGTATATTCTGGGCAAAAGCCATTTGGGAGACATTTACATTTACTGTAAGCTTATAGCTTACGTGATGCGTACAAACAATCCGCGATGTTTCAATCACATCGAACCAACACTACACCATTTGAAACTGTTCAAAAATCACCATTGAAGCTAACCAATGAAAAGACTATTCCCCGATATGTCCGCAGAATTAGACGGTTTCAAATTTATTTGGAGATGTATTGCCTAGACCCTTCAACGTTATTGGTCAGTTTATGAAAAATGTTGCCTTCCTTTGTTTTCAACTGACGTTGCGATTGGACAATTTTCTCCAAATTGGCCCTGTTCGAGTAGCCACACAGTAAGTAAAATATCAATGCAAGCTTATGTTAAGACGGATTCCGCTCAACGTTCGAGCAATAAGTGCAAAAAATATTTACCAAAAAACTACTCATAGCACGGTGACATTTTAAATGCTATTTGAAACATCTCACTCTAGTTCACTTGCCCAAGTGACCCCGCGATGAAATTCTCAAGCATTCTGAAGAAAATTAATTTCAAATCTCGTAAAAGTATGCTAAAAACGGGCGCCATTTTGTTTTGAACTGACATGAAGCGTCTTTTTAATTGAAATATGGATAACTTCAAATCCAATTTTCTCTTGCGGGGTCAGCTTGGGAGCAAAAGTAACGATAAGTTCTTCTTATCTGTTCTCAAAATGTGACAGTGCTGCAAGTATTTCTTTGGTAACTTAATTTTTGCACTTACTGCTCGAACGTTGAGCGGAAATCGTCTTAATGTGACCGATTAATTGAACATTGTTAAACAGGTTACAAGGAAATGGTTTGTGCGACAGGCGCCAACGGCCCTGTGATGATGGGGAGTGGATTTCTGAATTCTACAAACATGACTTGCCATCTCAAGGAATTCTCGGTACGTTATTGGGCGGGTGAGATTTTAGTTACGCCATGCTAGATTTTAATAGCGGAGCTCGCGGAGCACCATGGGTAAGAAAATTTGGTAACCCGTTGATCCCAAAAATTTTGGTTCTGACGTCAGCGTACGTCCGTCCGTCCGTCCGTACAGACTCTGGGGGAGGGCGACGGGAGTCCCAAGACAGCCTGACCAGGGGAGGTGGAATGCCATTTTTTCTTGTAGCTGAAGTAAACAATATGGCGGCTGGTTCCTCGATTTTCAATACGATAATTGTAATACATTCTTGGAATGAAGACTTGTAGCAGTTCATCATGAAAAGGAGAAGGGTTGCTTTGTAATCTCGATGGCGCATATAGAAGATATTGCAGAGCTTGAAGGCAAGAAATCCTTGTTCGAGGAAATACTTGTTGTTGTTTTTTCAAAGCTAAGGAGATCTGGAAAGAACCCGGCGACTTTCGTTTAGATTTTCAAGGCCTTCTTTCAGTTCAGTGGTAAAGTAAATTACAGATTTGATTGTGGATTTACATTGTAAAAATTGTTTAATTGAGCGACTTTACATGTTTAGTAAATTACGGTAATTTTCTTGAAATGTTTTAAAAACTTGTTTAAAAATAGCTCGTAGTTCCCGTTTGCCGGCTTGCGAGTAACTTCACTCGAGGGGAAAATTGAGTGCAGTTTGCTTTCGTAGGCAAACAAGTGCTTCGTATGTGAATGACATTTCATGTTTTTGAAGGTTTCTTGTCCTTTTTTCTGTGTTTATGCATTAAACGAATTTTCATTAGTGAGCAAACTTATATTTAGGCTTCAGTTAACTTAACTGAGCTTAATTAAGCGCAATTTCCTTCTGAAATTTAGTGCGTAATTTTCAATAGTTTTCTTAAAGGAATTCTACTGTATTTTATTCGAAAAGTGGAAATCGTGACTATTCTAGACTGAGTCTGTGTTGTTTTTTTCAATGTAGGTTGTTTTTCTTCGGCGATGCATATTGGGTTGTTTTGACTAATTTGTAATTTAGTATTCAACACCTGAAGAGTCGCTCTGTCGTCATTTTTAAGTTTATAGTCTTAGTGTAAAGTTCCTTATGTTTTTTGTTCAGTTGTGGAATATTTTATGTTCCTTATACTGTTATATTTTTTGGTTTCTCCATTTGAAGTGAATGACATTTCTGTCCCAATTTAGCGATTAAACTTAGACTCGCCGTTTCAGTGAGTGAGTTGAGTGTGGAATGTTTTCGTGTTCGTTTTGTTTTTATTAGACCGCTAAGCCATTTCAATGTGTCTTTAGTAACAGATCGAAATGAAATCTTTATTTAAGTAACTATAAGCAAAGCATTTCTCGGTTTAAGTCTACATGTATTTTGTCTAAAATGAGACTCTAAAAGCTTCCTAAAATTAGTTCAGGGTGTGTTCTTGAAAGTGCCCAATTAATACTTCGCGGTTGAAAAACTTGTGCTATTTTCTCTTGATAATTATACGTGTGCTTGAAAGTTTCGGAAAACATTTTTTGGAGAATTTTTGTCAGGAAACGGTTTGATGCCGGGAAAATATTATTTATTTTAGCAAGATACATTTCCAGAAATGTTTCATGGTTAACAGAACTAAAGAGCCAGAGGGATGCATTGGAATCAGTGAGAAATGTGTACTTTGCATAGAAAAGTATTTAGCAATTGTAATTTTACAGGTACTCTTCTTGAACTACAGTGTTCCTCAAGGATCAGTTTTAGGGCCGATCCTGTACTTGCTATACACATCGCCCATTGGAGACATCATCAAACGGCAAGGACTCAATTACCATCTCTATGCTGATGACACCCAGCTCTATCTCTCATTTAAGCCCATCCACGCTGAACAACCCGGTTCTATAGCTAAAATAGAAGCATGTGTTTCTGAGATTGACTCATGGATGTTGTGCAATAAGCTGAAACGAAACAGAGGAAGGACGGAGCTATTGATCTTGAGCGCACGACACCGTCCACCCCCATTAATAGAGTACATCGATGTGTCTGGTGAACACATCGAGCCATCTCCTTCTGCAAGGAACATTGGAGTTATCTTCGATGAGCACATGTCACTAGAAAAGCGCGTTACCAGTACCTGGAAGGCCTGTTTTTTCCACCTTAGAAACATTAGCAAGATGAGAAACTGTCTATCTTTAGCAGACACTGAAAAGTTAGTTCACGCATTCATCACATCTAAGCTAGACAACGCCAACTCGCTATTACATGGACTACCTAAATTTCTGATAGATCACCTACAAAATGTCCAGAATGCTGCGGCTCGCGTTGTTACTCGTACAAGGAAGTATGATCACATCAAGCCTGTCTTAAAGCAGCTACACTGTCTCCCAGTTAGCCAGCGCATAAATTACAAGATATTACTTTTGACCTACAAAGCACTCAACGGCCAGGCCCCTAGTTACATTACTGAACTGCTAGAGCCTTATGTACCAACCAGGAATCTGCGATCCTCCTCCAAAAACTTACTGAAAGTACCATCTGTCAAGTTAGTAAGTTATGGTCATAGGTGCTCCTCTTTTGTAGCACCTAGCCTATGGAACTCTCTTCCGAATAATATAAGAGAGAGCGGCTCGCTATCAGATTTTAAGACTTGTATAAAGACATACCTTTTTAACAAATTTTATAATTAGACTATTGGTTAGTCAGTTAATTAGTTATTCAGATAGTTTAGTTAGTCAGTTAGTTACTTAGTTAATTAGTTAAGTTAGTTAGTTAATTAGTTAGTTTCATTTAAAGGTTTTAATGATTCTTAGTTTTTTTTTTCATTTTTACAGCTTAGTTGTTTTATTATGTTTTTATCAATTTTATTGGTGATACTTTAAAAATTATTGTAAAGCGCTATTGGATAGCACTAGAAATAGCGCTCTATAAATTCATTATTATTTTTATTATTATTATTATTATTATTATTATTATTGAACTGAATAAGCTAGCTTTCGAAAGAATGCCACAAGAAGAGCTGTCGGTGAAAGTCGTACTGAAGTCTTCTCTTTGACGAAAAATAAGCCAACTCGCAGTTTCCTCAGCGGTCCGCATGTTTTCCCTTAGGGAATAACTGCACAACTAAAATTTACTGTATTTTACAGGACAATTAGCATGAAAGAGAGACGTGGAGCTCCCCTTTTAGGCTTGGCTAAATCTATATATTAGTTTTTCATTGAAAGACCGTTAATCCCTTAATGTCTACCATAAAATAAAGCTGTTCAAGGTGAAATTCTTTTCCAAAGCTGCTTGGAATGCACATATCTCATCACCTTTTAACTTCAACTACCATTAAAATCATTTTACCCTTTGGCTATTTTGTTTGTTGTTGTTTTTTTTTTGCCGCGGAGGAATCCATAGTAGGCCCGGGGACGGCTGACAAGAAATTAATTGTCTATTAAGTCCTATCAACGTTTTGTTGGGTGCAGAATGCAGTTTGCTGTATATTCTTGTGCACTCTTAGGGATTGACCATTATTTTTTTGGAGGGGGGGGGGATGAAAATTTTTTCAAGACAAACAATTTTTTCTGTGTTGTTGTCTGTGCAAACAATTTTTTTCCCGCTGCATCTTCCTGCAAACAATTTTTTTGGCGTGTTTGTTATTATTATTATTATTATTATTATTATTATTACATTTATTTATATACGGTTAAAATTCATCAGGTAATCTTATGTGGTAAAAATACTAATCTAAACATTACTGCCTAAAACTGCTTTTCATGAATGCCGTGTCTCTATGTCTCTAACTTGTAAAAGTATAACTGCACCATGGCTTGTTTTGTTTCCTACAAAAATTGAAAATCTCACATCAAAGTATACTGAAACATTAAAGTGTGAACGTAATTGCAAGTAATAATATAGAACTCCACCAGTGGCCTTTTCTCCCCTGAACCTAGAGAGGATTGAGGAGCCAAATGAAACAGCGCTTGCTTACACTTGCCCCTATTTTGTAGTTTATACAAGACTGGATCCAATTTGCCTTCTTCATGCAAGTGGAAAGCAGGAGACTGCTTGCTGTTTAAGTCATGATTTATAAAATGTCATCATCAAACCAGCCTAGGACCTTGTTGAAAAGCCAGTGTGACTATTAGTGAATACATGCAACCCAGGAATTTAAGTTAATCTTTTTTCTTAATTAGAGACTTCGAAGAGTTCTTGATTAGTAATGGTAATTGTACTCAGTGGAGCAAATTCAGGGAGTAATTGGGCGAGTTACTTTAAATCAGCCGAGCGCGGAGCGCGAGGACGATTTGAAATTACGAGCACGATTACTGCTGAATTGTACAATACGAAGTACAGTTAATCCTATCTATAACAAAATGCGAGATAAGAAAATCTATGTACCCTTCAGGGATATATTTTTAATTATCAGTTTTGCAAGCAGTGGAGAAACAGCTATAAAAAGAACCCATTTCAGTGCACCTGATTGACGCGTGCGCAACGTAGTTGTCCGATTACAGCTATCCAATTAGAAAAAGTTCTTGTTATAGAAACGATTAATACAATAACCTAACTTTAACATTTAATGCTTTCAAGGTCCTCAGAAGAGATTATTTATAATAATGGGGTTAGTCACTGATATTAAAAAACTGTGGTAATTTGTTGGTGGAAAAGTAAAAAACAGAAATTGGGGTTTATCAACCAAGTCGATTTGATAAATTAGCCACGGGAAAGAAATGACCAAACTGATGTTCGAGTGTTAAATAGCTCATTTGCTCTTTTGAATAGCTAACACTCAAAATGTCAATTTTTGAATTAATTTGTGGTGGCTAATTTACCATGTCAAACCAGTTGATGAATCCATGCAAATCATTTTGTACATGTTGCATTGTTATCTTGCATTTTGAAAAATAGGACTAAATTTACTTATATAAATCAAACTATGTATCAACTAGTCTGCAAACTTTTTATTTTCTCTTTTTCATGACTGCAAACAATTTATTTGGGCTTTTTTGATTTTGCAAACAATTTTTTTCAGGATTTTTCATCCCCCCCCCTCCCTCCAAAAAATAATGGTCCGTCCCTTAGTTTAGTTTTTCCTTGAGGAAATCCAGTAGGTCCGTTGCACGTTGAACTGGATGGTGGCTGACATGAAGCTAAATGTCTGTCAACGTTTTGGCTGCGGAATGCAGTGCGCATGCTGGAGTTTACTTCTTGTCGCATTCCTTTCCAAGAAAAACACAAATAAACATCAACGGAACCACAATTTTGCCATGTGCGCCAAATCCTCATTTCTGCCTTCATTGCTCAACCACAAGGATTTGGAGAGCTAATGCTACTGAGGGTATCATTCGTCAAGGCCAGGGGCAATATTACATTGATCGCACTTCATAAATTTTGTAATCTGCTGTTATCTTATCTGTCGAAGTTGATGAAAACGTTTCCTAAAAATCAGTGTGAAGAGCATGAAACAGAACTCACCATGCAGAACCAGAACGTACCCCTTTTTTTAAAAATCCAGCAGTATAAAACAAACACCGGTCAGAGGACCTTTTGTTATCGGATAGTATACATCTGGAACAATCTTGACAACACTCTTTAAACCTTGAAATCAAACTCTTATTTTTAAATTTTATTTGAAAAATATATTAATTGCTGACGTTTTTTAAAAAGTCAGCAAAAAAATGTAGTGATCCATCATCATATATTTTTAACATTTTAAAATAGTAGTATTGTATTTTAATTTACATTTTTAAACGTTTTTAGTTGTAAAACGTTTTTAAAATTTTTAAAGTACTGTTACTGAAAAGCCCCACTATGGGAGTGTCAGTAAAGTATTGTATTTATTGTATTGTATTGTACTTTGAAGCTAACAAAGCAGAGTGCAGCTGAGGCCATTCCTCCGGGATTTCTACGAAAAACACGTGTTACTGAAGTATGTGGAGCCTTCAAAAAACACTCGATATTGTTTTCCAACGCCAGTTTTCTAAAAAATCGAGAGTTAGGAACTCGAACGTTCCATTAAGTTCGTTGTCCCATTTTCTTGTGTGAGTTCGATTTCGTTCGATTGCCGAATTCAATCGAACTCTATCCATGGATTGAGTTTGATTGAGTTCGATTGAAATTCGGTTCGATTGGGTACATTGTTGCCTATACCGGGTAATACACGAAACGTTCCATTTCTTCGTGATCTATGGCGATGACGTCTCGATGTCATCGCTACTGATGACAAAAACAGCTTCAAACTAACGTTAAAAGTCGGTATTCTGGTTAGCAAGGCCAATTTGCGCACGCCAGCATTTATGGTTTAGCGTTTGTCGCTAAATGACCTGTACTTTGACTTGTACAGCATTTATCTGGCTTTAAAAATAACAAAATGGGAAAAAAATGGTGACGAGTTTGGTGAGAAATTGGGAGAGGAATTTCTTATGACAGTTCCCTTGTCACTATGGTGAACAATTGCCGCTTTATCTTATGTTTATTTTATAGGTGGTTAAGTCCTCTTGGATACCAAGCAAGAAAGAAATCCGACGGCCTGGTGTTATGACTGACTTGGTGCTTGCAGACTGCCATCTGCCCAAGTCCCCCGTGAAGCCGGGTCTCTACCATGAAGTGAATAAAGGGACGCCAGCAGCTGGATTGGTGATATCTTTGTCTAATGACGGTGATCACAGGAGTGCTAAAAACCTGACATTTATATCATATGACTCAGCTTGCATGAGTTGCGATATCTCGACTGGATGCGTCCTTAAAGTAAGGGTTTCTATCTAGGGATGTTTTTCTTTTGTTTGTGGGGGGGGGGAGAGAGAGGAGGGGGAAAATTACATTCCCCTGAAAAAAAAATCATTTTATACCATGCTGGAGTAACTGTGGTACACCTAGCATCCTGAGGAGGGAAGGAGCGTGTGTGTGTGTGTGTGTGGGGGGGGGGGGGGGAGGTCTTCTAATTTGTTTTATTGCTGCTGAAATCCATTAAATTTCTGGAAGTGTAGGACGCCATGTCTTATGAAAATGAAGTGGCCATTATTTTGTTCTTCCGGTTGATTTATTTAAAAGTATTCTGAAAAGTATCCACAACTTGGAACAAGATTTTTTTCATTGTTTCTACCAGGACAACTCTTGTTTTATAAATGGCTACTGTTTCGCCCCAAACGAGACAAACCCTAATGATTGGCGCTATCAATGTATCCCAGATGTTAGCAACAGCATGTGGACGAAACGACAAGGTAATACGAATACTCATATGGTATTGGAGTTCTTTGGAAACTTTTGTGGTTTAATTAATTCTTTTTCTTTTTCGATTTCATTCTCATTTCCCTGAAACGTGCCTGATTAATATTAATACCAACATTTTTTATACATTTTTAGTGAATTTTCCGCCTCGACTTTTATCAACCAATCAATAATACGCCCTGTTTCAAGAACACTTGGAGCTGCCTATTGACGTTTCAGACCCAGAAGGCATACCTGTAACTGTGTCACTGATGGATGGAAGCCCAAGCGATGCTGTAATGAAAGACAACGCTTTATTGTGGAAGGCCATCAGCAAGAAGCAAGCACAGTTTTCACTCAAGGCTGAAGATGCATGCCAAGCCGTTTCTAATTTTAATGTAACAATTGACCAGGTTGTTTGTCAGTGTCAAAATAATGGAAGATGCGTTCCACTTCCTAACAAGCCAAGGGGTTCAGGGTTTTATGAATGTGATTGCATCCCTGGTTTTACTGGAGAAAAGTGTGAAACTGACATTGACGAATGCCAATCCTATCCTTGTGTGCGAGGTAATAACAAAAGCAGTGATATCCCATATCTGCCTTCTGTTGCCATTTCAAATCGTGTAACGTATATTTAAGAGATTTATTCCATTTTACAAATCAAAAAGCCTAAACCGTGCTTTGTTCTGTCATAAAGAACGCAAGGAAGTGACGAGGGCACGAAAGAAGTGTAGCTGTATTTACATTTGCGTAGAAATTGGCTTCAATTTGCAAGAAAACGAGTTTTATTCATAGCTTGCAAGCAGGCTGAGAGAAGTGTTTTATTCAACTTGCAAGCGCGTGCGGAATGGCGTCATGGGTCACGGTCGTGACTCCATCCGATTAACAGTTTTTTGTCTTGCAATTTGTTTCTAAAAATCGTCTGAATTCTTTTAGTGAAAAGATACACTACTTGAAGTCTTCTTTTCAGTTTTGTGGCATAGCTGTAATTATAATTCGTGAAATTTCTCTACTGGCTTGCAATCTGTAACGATCTAAAAGCTGCACGCGCAAAAAAATGACATCATTTCAGCGAGCTTTATGCTCTCATAGGACACGCTCAATTTCAATCAAAACACACACCAGCTATACTATAATATGCCGTACATACGTGACTCTGTTCATTCATGGACACAGACGACGTTTACCATGTTCTAACAGGATTTTGAAGTTTCCTATGGTCTATTAAACTTAATAGATCAAGATCCACGACAGAATGGAACATTTCTGTTTTATGCAGTCGCAAAGAAATTGCCAAGCACTGTTTAACTAGGCCATTGGCTTTTCTAAACGTTCAAGAAATTTAAAACAGGTGCAATGATTATTGCTCGCAAATAAATGCATGCACGACATAACATAACATGACATAACCTAACATAACCTTTATTAACGCATGGGTGCTTTAAGCCATAACAATGCTAGGGGGGCTCGTCTACTAACTAACTAAGTAATAATATGCGTTCTAAGCCTATCGGCGAAGCTCCTAAGCCCCAGGGGCACAGACCTCATAAACACCTAACAACACCTAACACTGATGAAGGAGCTATACCTGAAACGTCTGACTGTTTATAATGCAGTTTTCAGCAGTCTAGGGACACCATTTTTCTAACTTGTCATTCGGGGAAGAACATACCCACTTAGTTGCCAACAAAATTGAAAAAAAAAAAGTAGTCAAAATCACTAAAAGACCACCAAAAATAAAAGTTTCTTCAACAAAGATTTTTTGTG
This sequence comes from Siderastrea radians, assembly GCA_964017195.1. NCBI lineage: Eukaryota > Metazoa > Cnidaria > Anthozoa > Scleractinia > Rhizangiidae > Siderastrea > Siderastrea radians. Next base: position 36,971,747 of record OZ024894.1, read on the forward strand.
TGTGTGAAAAAGATTAAAAGTCAAAATTCTGAATAAACCTGCGGTTGTCGTAGTAACTTCAGAACAAGGACTTGTTACACTAAAAAATTTTTAAAGTAAATCGACATCTACATCCCCCCAGTCTACTTAATGCAAATAATAGACAGAAAACTTTCCAAAAAGTATGCGTTGGTTCAGGGAAATGAGGTTTTCATGGCAATCGTATTTTCACAGGCATGATTTTTTTCAAACTTGCTATGGCTGATTTTTAATGAAGATTGGAAGGTTTCATCCAGTAACTGTTACATTTTAATATTTATTCGTTCAACTCAATTTCATGGTTTTTGTTTTCCCCTTTTTTTTTTTTGTGCTTACTTTGTTTGTTTGATTGGTTGCTTTTTGACCTTTCGGAAAACCGAGAAACCCAAGATGATGGTTCCAAGATGGCAGTCAAGTCATAAGGTAATTTAGGGCGAGGTCTGTTCCCCCGGCCATAGGTTGAGGAGCTCCGCCTATGGGCTTAAAACTTACATCGGTCAGTTTTCAGCACTCTTAAGATACCATTTTTCTGAATTATCATTCTTTCATTTTGAGTGCTGCACAGCAAAAACCTGTATTATGTTCTTCCTTGGCCTTACCCTTTTTCCCTAAATTAGTTAGGGCTACTCTGGTGGACTGTAGATATATCATAGATTGATCGATCAGTCGATCGATCAATCGATCGATTGATTGATTGATTGATTGCTTGCTTGCTTGATTGCTTGCTTGATTGATTGATTGATTGATTGATTGATTGATTGATTGATTGATTGATTGATCGATCGATCCACCCAAATAGCAATCTTGGTGTTTGTTTGTTTGTTGGTTGGTTGGTTGGTTTTTATCGCCACAATATTCTTTTATTCTTTTGAGGTCGCTGCGTTGACGAAGTAAACCAATTCAAGTGCATCTGCTATCCTGGGTACGTTGGAATAAAGTGTGACACTGATTACGATGACTGCAGCTCTTCCCCTTGCGTCCATGGTAAGTGAATTCCTTTCATTGCATAGCAGCTACTGTGCCCGACACCCTGGTTTCGGACAATTATCCAGGTTTGAGGTCAGTTAACCATACTACTAAGGGCTTCTTAACTTTGTATGGCAGTGGTAAGTGATTCAAAACATTCCTAGCAGCATTTGTACCATGTCAGTATGGTGGCATGATGGCTCGGGTCAGATAGGAATCAAGCAAGATAGCTAGTTTTATAGCATCAACAAGTTCGGAAAATTTCCAAACAAATGTCGCAAACATCGCGATTTTCTAGTATGCACAAGCTTGGAAAACTTGTCAACTACAAAATGTTAATACTTTTTTTTTCTGAATCGCTTGGCAATTCTAAACAAATATTGAATAACTTCCAGAACGTTGGAATAAGCCTTTCCATCGAAATCCTTTGAAAACTTCGGACTGCCGGATATTTAGTCTTGATATATCCATACCCAGCCGAGTATCTAGACACTGCCTTTCTAAAAGGCTTTTCAAACCAATTGGGCTTTTGCTGTTCGTTTTCGAGTACATGCATCCTTGTATATTACAGTGGAGAACATGAGCTCTGGAAATGCTACAGACCAAAAACTCGTACTCCTGCTCAGTCTTAGAGTCATTCTTAAGTCTAAAGGCTCCTTTTACCCTCGGGTGTACAAGCAGAGTCACTCTGCCATCGTGGTACAAGGGAAAGGGGGTGGGGGGGTGGTAGGACCCCTCCTTTGGCTTTTTGCTATGTTAGAACAATTCGAAAAGATTTTACCTTCAGTAGAAAGCTTGTCATTTGCTCTAAAAGATGAGGTATATGTTATGGAATCTTGGCCGCCATGTTGAATTTTACCCAAAATTACTGAAATTATTTTAAAAGGTAGAAATTGATTTTGTATTGTTGTTGTTGTCGCTACGCCTGTACAACATGTAATAGTTCAACACTGCTAGACATGTACAACATGAAATAATTCAACACTGTTACTTTTCGTTTCGTTATTATTTTATGGTGTTTTTTTAATTAATTATAAATATTGGAAGAGGTTGGGCATAATAGCGAGAATTATTAAGGCCGAGGGTCCGTGTTATCTGCCAAAGCGGAAGGCTGAGGCGGATAACACGTACTGAGGCCTTGATAATGCCGCTGTCATGTTAGAGCCGGATCTGAAAATTGTTTTGATAGACATTGTCAAGTGCCCAGTAAAATGCTAAGCACACTAAACATTTCTGATGGCGACACAAGAAAACCCTCTTACAGAAACGTTTGTAAACAACTTTAATGACAACGATAAACTCACTTGAAAAGAATTAAATCTCACAAAAATTCACGAAATGACATGAAATGTTTCACATAAACACATCAAATGGATAACACAAACCTCCGTCAATTCATCAGTTGTTTAGCAGACGTATCAAGTTCCTTTGGCATCAGTGCTGAATGAAAAATCGCTTTTTTTATGATCTGTAGCGTTACGGACTATATACGTCGAATACATCGCGCTCGTACAACTTTTGCAAATGTTTTTCGCATATCGGTGGCGTGTGTTCAACTTTGGCGAGTCCTCGTCGTTTCAATTCAACTCGCACCAAAAACTTTCTTAGCCTCGGTAAATTTCGGTCATTTTTGATATTGAAACCTTGAGTAGGCTTTAAGTGTCTATTGAGTCCAGATCTAATGCTGTTTAGTGTGCTTTTGGAATAATTTCCATCGTAGCTTTTCGAACTTCGGCGACAAATAGTTTGAGGACCCCGGTAATTGCCCTCTTTTCTTGGGGTTCGCTTATATGTTCTTTTCTTTCAGGTAGTCCTTTAGAACTCTCAGAGCTGTCTACGTAGCTCGTTTTATGTTTTGAGCGTCCTTATCATCTACTGTAGGAGTTTTTACAAATCGTTTTCCGTTACTTCATCTGGCGAATCCGGATGATTCAGCCATCGTTTCAATCTCTCTCACTGACACAGTACGGCACCACGATGCTATTATCTGTATTCGATTATCTGTAGAAATGACGTCAGTTCTGCATGTATACCTCTGTTATCTACAGATGTGACATCAACATTCGATGTCAGTGCGAATTAGCTAAATGATCTCAACCAATGAGAATAGAAATAGTGGCTACAATGTACAATAATAAAATATATTTGGTAAATTTACACTTCTCAATTACAAAATTAAAGTATCGGAAATTAATCACACATACAAAAAACAGGAAAAACAAAATTGTTACTCGTCTCGTTAAAGGAGTGGTTCGTATGTAGACAGAACGCAGGGTTGTCGGTAACAGCAACAGGCGGATTTATTCCAAGATGAAAGTAATCTTTACAGCTTACAGCACTACTGCTATGAGACTCTTCTAACACGGCACACACCACGGCACACAGCCACTTCACTAAGTTCGGGGCACAGCTCGCACAACAACTTCTCAAAACTCTTTTAAAACTTCTTCTCAAAACTCTTCAAGAAGACTGACACGCTCTTACTTATGTACGTATCACAACAAGTGCTAGAAACTTCTACGAAATCTATTTTTAGTAACATTACGTTATTACTTACTGTTTAAAGCGAATATATAATTATTTAAACGACTAGGCATTTTATAATGTTCTAGGGAGTTCTGTGGACTGTTCCGGAAGGTTCTGAGTAATACTAGACAATTTTCGTAACATAACCCCCTCTCAAGAAGAAATTTGCAAAATTTCTGCTACCAACGAAAAATTGTCTAAAAATATCAGTCCGAGGATAAGTCTAATGGTTGTTCTCACTCTGTCGCTCGGCTCAGGTAGTCGCCTCCACACTTTCTGATCCCTCAATGGCCTCCACTAACTTCTGATGCATCACTTTAATCTAGAGCAGCATCCTTGGGTAATTTAAGTTGCGCCTCTGCACTCCTTTTACTTGTATCAGTCTCTTCAGTATGACTCGGGTCGTCTGCTGCTCTAGCACCTGGCACATTACCAATGACAAGATCTAGATCGCATGGGGAAAACATTGTGCTTCAACAATACCAGTGAGATAAGGGGTATCCACATAAATCCTCACAACTGGAACTTTCCTCACTGTACCATCGATTAGTACCATATGACTATATTCGCCAGTGTACTGATCCTCGGCGACAAGCTCCTTCTTAACAACAACACCACTGCAACCAGTGTCTCTAAGTACATTAACGCTTCTATTTCCTACTTTGCCTTTCACTACTGGCATCCTATTTTCGGCTAACGGCTGAACACACACACTACTCACCACGGAGACTGATTTTCCACAGGCTAACATTAACTGATTATCTCGAATACACGACTCCAACTCTTCTTTTGTAGCTCGTACCCGGGAGGCGACTGAACTAAACAGCCAGCACTAATGTGATTACGGGCCACAGGGTACTAATCTTGGTCTGACCTCCTGGTCTCAGTCCACTAGATTTACGGTTACGTGCCTCATGACCTTGCTTTTTACACAGATAGCATTTTCTTACTCCATTTGGGCAGTTGAAAGACTTATGGCCTCGGCCATTACACTTAAAGCATCTCACCGTTGAGCTATCACTCAGTGTTCTCTTAGACTCATCATCATCTGTCTGCTCAGGTGCCTCGTTCTTCATAGGGTTGAACAGATGCTTACGATGTGCTTCTAAATACTGGTCGGCTATCTTAGCAATCTGATCCAGGTTTTCAGGTGCCCTCTCACGTAAAAGAACAGCAAGTTCCTTGGGACATGCGCTAATGAACTGTTCTTTGACAATCAAATCCCTCAGGCCTTCAAACCTCTCTGTAGCTTTAGAAAGTTCAATCCACCTGATAAGATACTTAGTCAAACGGACAATGAACTGGTCAGGGCTCTCATCAGACTCAGGTTTCGACAATCTGAATTTACGGCGGTATCCATCCTCCGTTAAATCATACCTCTTCATTAGGGCCAACTTCACTTGATCATAATCCACGGCAGCTTCTGATAAACGAAAATAAACATCCAGCGCCCGGCCAGACAACAAGGCACTCAACTTGGTAGCCCAACCGGTCTTTTCCAACTTGGCGTTGGTTGCAAATCTCTCCAAGCGTTGAAGATCTGCGTCCAGATTATCCCTGCCGTCAACAAATGAGGGTAGCTTAGGGTTCTTGGCCCGATCCTCACTATTATGTGCTCGATCAGCAAGGCCATGCTCCTGTCCCAAACGTGCAAGCTCCAACTCATGTTCTCTCTTGGCAGCCTCCATGGCCTCTCCCTGTTTCAACAGTTCAGCCTCCATTTCTAATTTTCTTAGTTCACGCTCTTGCCTTTCGGCTTCTCTCTCCTCGTCCTCTCTTCTACGCCCTTCCTTCCTCTTCTCTTCTTCTTCTTTTCTTCTCTCATCCTCGAGTTGTCTACGCCTCTCTTCTCTCTCTTCCTCAAGTTGTCTACGCTTCTCTTCTCTCTCTTGTTCTTATTTCTGTTGTTCTTGAACGAACGCAAGTAGCTTTTCTCCTTCCAATTCAAACTTTTCGCCTAATCACACTCGACGGCTTGTACTGATCCTTTCCTGGTTAGAAAGGAAACTAGAAACTTCTACGAAATCTATTTTTAGTAACATTACATTATTACTTACTGTTTAACGCTTCTATTTCCTACTTTGCCTTTCACTACTGGCATCCTATTTTCGGCTAACGGCTGAACACACACACTACTCACCACGGGGACTGATTTTCCACAGGCTAACATTAACTGATTATCTCGAATACACGACTCCAACTCTTCTTTTGTAGCTCGTACCAGGAGGCGACTGAACTAAACAGCCAGCACTGATGTGATTACGGGGCACAGGGTTACTAATCTTGGTCTGACCTCCTGGTCTCAGTCCACTAGATTTACGGTTACGTGCCTCATGACCTTGCTTTCTACACAGATAGCATTTTCTTACTCCATTTGGGCAGTTGAAAGACTTATGGCCTCGGCCATTACACTTAAAGTATCTCACCGCTGAGCTATCACTCAGTGTTCTCTTAGACTCATCATCATCTGTCTGCTCAGGTGCCTCGTTCTTCACAGGGTTGAACAGATACTTACCATGTTCTTCTAAATACTGGTCGGCTATCTTAGCAATCTGATCCAGGTTTTCAGGTGCCCTCTCACGTAAATGAACAGCAAGTTCCTTGGGGCATGCGTTAATGAAATGTTCTTTGACAATCAAATCCCTCAGGCCTTCAGAACTCTGTAGTTTTAGAAAGCTCAATCCACCTGATAAGATACTTAGTCAAACGGACAATGAACTGGTCAGGGCTCTCATCAGACTCAGGTTTTGACAATATAAATTTACGGCGGTATCCATCCTCCGTTAAATCATACCTCTTCATTAGGGCCAACTTCACTTGAACATAATCCACGGCAGCTTCTTCTGATAAACGAAAATAAACATCCAGCGCCCGGCCAGACAGCAAGGCACTCAACTTGGTAGCCCAACCGGTCTTTTCCAACTTGGCGTTGGTTGCAAATCTCTCCAAGCGTTGAAGATCTGCGTCCAGATTATCCCTGCCGTCAACAAATGAGGGTAGCTTAGGGGTCTTGGCCCGATCCTCACTATTATGTACTCGATCAGCAAGACCATGCTCCTGTCCCAAACGTGCAAGCTCCAACTCATGTTCTCTCTTGGCAGCCTCCATGGCCTCTCTCTGTTTCAACAGTTCAGCCTCCATTTCTAATTTTCTTAGTTCACGCTCTTGCCTTCTGGCTTCTCTCTCCTCATCCTCTCTTCTACGCCTTTCCTTCTTCTTCTGTTCTTCTTCTTTTCTTCTCTCTTCCTCGAGTTGTCTACGCTTCTCTTCTCTCTCTTCCTCAAGCTGTCTACGCTTCCCTTCTCTCTCTTCTTCTTATTTCTGTTGTTCTTGAACGAACGCAAGTAGCTTTTCTCCTTCCAGTCCAAACTTTTCGCCTAATCACACTCGACGGCTTGTACTGATCCTTTCCTGGTTACTATGGTCCACAAAACGATTCTTGTACTCCTCCCAGGACAGGTCCCCCAATGTTACGAGTTTCGTTAAAGGAGGGGTTCGTTTGTAGACGGAACGCAGGGTTGTCGGTAACAGCAACAAGGGGATTTATTCCAAGATGAAAGTAATCTTTACAGCTTACAGCACTACTGCTATGAGACTCTTCTAACACGGCACACACCTCGGCACACAGCCACTTCACTAAGTTCGGCACACAGCTCGCACAACAACTTCTCAAAACTCTTTTAAAACTTCTTCTCAAAACTCTTCAAGTAGACTGACACGCTCTTACTTATATAAGTATCACAACAAGTGCTAGAAACTTCTACGGAATCTATTTTTAGTAACATTGCATTATTACTTACTGTTTAAAGCGAATACATAATTATTTAAATGAATAGGCATTTTATAATGTTCTAGAGAGTTCTATGGAATGTTCCAGCAAGTTCTGAGTAATACTAGACAATTTTCGTAACACAAATTTAAAAGCCTTGTAAATAGAATTTTGAACACAAAGAACGTGAACATACATTTTAAAAAAATACTATCGGTAATTTAGATTGTAAATTATGTTATGTTCAGACTAAGGGCAAAAGAGATAGGGAGGAAAGAAAGGAGGATTAGACATCTTCCTTAGGATTAGACATCTTCCTTAGAAGTACATATTTTTGTTTGATTCTTTTGGTGAAGTCTTGGAGGAGCATTGTTTCTTCGCTTAACTTTCTCCTATAAATGCAATAAGGCATAAACAAATGGTTACAGTTGCATTTTTTAAAGAATGCCCCACGGTTGTTCGTTTTAATTCCAAAGAGTAGCTCTTTTGTACTTGAATCAAATTTTGAACTGTTAGACTGATTAATTAAACCAGTGGACACCCTTTTCAGTGAGGACTTTCGTAAAACGAGAGTCGATATAGGTGCAATAGAATCAAATTCTCTGCACTATAAGCATTCGCCATCCGCTTTGATCCCAAGCCTTAAGAGTTTTTTTTCCTCTGGTTACAACTACTTTGTGGATAAATTTAAAATGAAACTCTTTCAGTTTTACTCTTTGCAGATTGTTCTGACTGAGCTGAAGATCGGCTTCCAACTGCCCTGATCTATTTCTAACGGTTTATCGCATCTTTTTGCATTTTTCTTTTTTTAAAAAAGATGTTTCGGGGTAGAGCTCACAATCTGAAAATATTTTAGGAAATTATTGCTTGCCTAAGCGTATTTGTTCCGAAAGCTCTCAAATTAATTGTAGGATTAGGGAAAATTGGGTAACCTCGCCTGACTCTCGCGGAAGGTTTGAACCAGATGTACAGTAACCGCTGTTCATAGCAGCGCTGTCTATATCTGTGTAAAATATCTGAGTCCATCTGCGTAAGCTGTCTCTAAAGTTGTAGATCTTTCATGCGTGGTGCATAAATGACCTTAAAATTTCTGGTGGGATGTTTTGCACCAGATCTTAAAAATGATTTTCTTTGTATCCCTAATCTCGGGGTTTTCATATTAAAATTTTGTTCAGATGACGATTCATATTAGCGGAACTCCTTTGCGGCCGAAGGCCGCAAAAGTGGAGCCCCATACCCATACTAAGAGGTATGCTGGTGATTTTTTATGGTCATGGCAAGCGGAATGGCTCGCGGGCGCGTGCGCCGTACATACATACATACATACGTACGTACATCGCATTTCATGACATTCTTACATGAGGCAATTTTCCCTGGAAGAGCAGAGACGAAGGAAAAGAGAAGGAGATAGAGATCAACAACGGGAAAGGATGAGAAACGCCACTGAAGAACAGCGTCAAGCACCCGGTCAAGCAGAGCGGAAACGAAAACGAGAAAGACGAAGGAACAGTACAGCAGAGAGATAAAGGCAACTAGAAATAAGACGGAACGGTACTGAAGAACAACGCCAGAGGAAAACTGAGAGACGCCGACAGAGAACTGTAAACATGTCGGGTACAGTTTTGTTGATTTTTATCTATTTGTGATTGGAAATAATTTTGTACCACCGAATAATTTACGTCTACGTTTTTGTTTTTTATTCTACAGATCATCAAGGGGAAAGAAGTCGTAATAGAGAGAGAACGGAGAAGAAATTTACGCCAAGGACAGCATGAAGTTACAAGGTGTTCAAAAAGGTAAAATCAGTTTCCTTGCTTTAGCAAAGTTTGTTTAACAAAAAAAATGTACTGTTACAAAAGGGAACTTTTCGTCAAAACTTAAACCGCACCTTTTACGGTATGTCATTTAATACTACTCGTAGAAAGTGAAAAAAAGAGGAAAAGAAACAAAACAAAACAAAACGAAAAAAGGGAACACAATTTGAGGGGGTAGTGCAAAGGTGATGGTATCATATTACAAGATTTCACAATATGGCCGCGCGCGTGACTGAGTGAGAACGAGAACACAATACCTTTTCAGCGTTAGAAATGAAAAGATAGGCTAAAGAAACTCGACTGCCGGTCCCGAATGCCTGTTAAGTGGAATATGAATGTCTTTATTGAGGAGAAATATGGATTGCTTTGGCCCGATGCTTTAATTGAACCAGCGTGAAGATCTGATTGCTGAGTTTCCCGGGTGAGTTTCTCGGAATTTTTCAATCATTTCACAGAATATTACGGTATGGGGAATTCGCTTTTATTTAGAAGGATCCCACTATCTCAACTCGCTTATCTCCAATTCCCCGTTATCTCGAACAAAGAGAAATTTGTCTTGGCTTTGGTCATAAATATAATATTTCCAGTTATTTACTTTTACGACGATAACCCGCTTTTCTCAACTTTGAAGAATACCAGTGTCTTTTGTTTTCACGGAGCAAAGTGTAGTCAGGCAAAGGAGGAAACAGCTTATGAAAGCATGCAATGAAGTAAAAGGCGAAAACAAGTACCAACGCGAATCGTCAAGATGTTAACTCATTGACTAACAAAAGAATAACAAAACAGGACATAATTGATATATGCCTCGTTCTTTTAAACTCTGAATCCAGTCATTGTTTACAATATCCTCGGCAAAACCCCTACCAAAATCCATGCAAGTAACGAATCGACGAAAAAGCACATCCTCATTTATGTATCTACTGAAGTAGGTCTTAAATATTTTTAACCCTTATTCTGATTTCTGAATTGTTTGCTTGAATTTCAATAATTTTATTTGGCTTCACTTAAGCTCAAGACTTAAGCTTATGTGTGAATTAATTTTGTTTATCACTTATGAATTGTTTTCTTGAATTTCAATAATTTTATTTGGCTTCACTTAAGCTCAAGACTTAAGCTTATGTGTGAATTAATTTTGTTTATCACTTATGAATTGTTCGCTTGAATTTCTTCAATATTATTGGGCTTCTCTTAAGCTCAAGACTTAAGCTTATGTGTGAATTAATTTTGTTTATCACTTATGAATTGTTTGCTTGAATTTCAATAATTTTATTTGGCTTCACTTAAGCTCAAGTTAAGCTTACATGTGTATGTGTGAATTTTTTTTGTTTATCACTCAATATTATGCATGGTTCAATTCTACCTGTTACCATCCTCCCCCTCCCCGGGCCTACCCCCCGGGATTTGCAATTTTTTTCTCACTTGGCAGTCTATTCCCCACCCCCGGGCACACAGAAAGAGACGATTCCCCACCTCCGGGACTCCTCATCGACCACAAATACGTTGTTTTGTGTACAAAACCTAAATGACCATATTGATTTCCGTACAATAGCAAAATCAGACGTTTTGACAAGAACTTAAATGCTTTTCTAGAGTTTATTGAAAGAAGGACACTATATGCATAATATAATAAAAACATGAACAGAAAACTGAAGAAAAAACTCTACCTGCACTGGCGTACGGCTGGCAAGTAAAGAAATTTTCTTCGCCACATGTTTTATTCTAAATATAGTGCATACGCACAAGAGGCCCATGAACAAATTGATGGCAGCATTTAAAGGAGTTTTTCTTACCTTGTTTCATAAGAACACTGGACTGAAATCTCTGTTTAACATAAAACTGTGCATCCGTTTTGATATAGAGTCTATTTAAGTGGTCTTATTATAAATATAAACACACTGAAGAAATATTTCTTTGTTTGTGACGACCACCATTCATTCGAGTATGCATCAAACGCACATTCTTTCAACAATTTATAATAAACGTACCGTCGAACACAGATTTTAATTTTGAGAGATTACTCTTCTCTAAACAGTCTGTTACAAATACTAGAGATTTTCACTGGAAATAGGCTCCACGCGGTCCGGGGCCATCATATCAACTGAGAAGTGACGTACTTTACAAGAACAACAAGAAGTTATTTTCGATTTGCCCCCCTCCCCGACTCCCCGGGACAAGACCACTTCAAACAATTCCCCACCCCCAGGCTCGAAGGGCTGGACTTGTCCCCGGGGTTGCCTGGTGGGGGGATGGTAACAGGTAAAATTGAACCATGCATTAGTTCAGAAGGCGACTGCAATTTGCCATTTTTTTTTCGATCTCAGTTAACCTACATGTATGAAATAAAAGCACTGCATTGTGGAAAGTGCTTCTTACTATTTGTCACTCATAATGGAATGTTCATGTTTTAGAAAGTTTAAATAATTACTGCATGCATTTTTTGGTTTTCTCAAAAATCATTGTATTCCCAAGGGGGGGGAATCCAGATGTAAGCAAAGGATTTTTTTATGCAATTGACATATTTGTACTGATGTGTTTTTGCTTTCTAAAGGCAATCTGGCTTGTTTAACTGACAATTGTCTGCTGGGATTAGTTAGAACATGTTTGATTAATTGCAATTGGCTCTTTACTGAGTTAAGCAAAGGAGACTGGAGATGAGTGAACATCCAGTAAACTTAAATGAGGTCCTGCCATTTTGTTGCTCATTCGATCGATTGATATTCAAGTGCTTTACCTTACCTGTATTACCCAATGAACTGTGCAAAGGGCGGAAGACAATTACATGTAACCACTTTTTAGACAAATGGCTAAAAGAGTTTGGATAGCTGCAAATGAGGGGTTCAGGCGATGATTTATTAATTATTTGTTAGGATTCCACAAAAGCTGGAAAGAAGAACACTTTCACGGGTGGATGCAAAAATTTCCAACAATGGGTCTTGTACGTCTCATGAATCAGGTGGATCACAAAAGTAAAGCAAAGTATAGCTTCGGCAACAACATTTCAAAGCGGGAAGTGACAATGCTAGCAAAGTGAATGACGACTCCCTTAATAACTGACATTGAGTATAATTACTATTCTGTTCACCCATTCTTTCTGTTCATTAATGTCACATTGGTCAAAAATTGCGTTGTGAATGCTTTAATAATGTATGTTACATACAATATTAGTTATTTGATGTTGTCAAAAGAAAAACAATGAAGTTAATATTATTTTAAGGATGAAAGTAATTTGACAGGTGCTCGTTCTCATGAATTTTGCACTCCAAGAACTGAAAATTTTCTTCAATTGATGAACTTAGAGTTGAGGAGGGGAAAGAAAACAAAGATGCTCCAATGAAAGTCTAATTTATTTGAATTGTAACTACAGTGTACCTTTTATTTGCAGTCCTCTATCAGGCATTTAACTCGACTTTTAGTGGCCCTGGTCAGTTTTAAATCGCCACTGGCGACTGGGCGACTGCCATTTTTTAGCCCTGAATGTTTTTTTTTTTTTCACTGATCCTTTTTTTCTGTTCTAGGCATATATGCCAGCAGTGATCAGTGATGCAGCATTTTCTTACAGTGAAGTTAAGGTACGTGGAAGATATCAGTTAATATATAATTAGCCCAGCTTACGTATCTAATTGTTCAGTAAATTGAACTGGATTGAATGCAGTGATTGGGTTAATTTGGGTTCGGTAGTTGAACACAATTGATGACCAAAAATATGCCTATATATACAGCTGTGTTTGATTCCATTCAATTTCTGAACCCAGTCAAACATAATTAAACAGTTTTAAAATCATTCAAGTATATAGATTTAGCCAAGCCTAAAAGTGGAGCTCCAATTTTTATTTGGCAATCCTATTATTCACAATGGAAAATAAAAATTGAACCAAGGATAAAATTGAACCACAACATTTACATGAGTGTGCCATCAAGACTTCCATTTGGGTGGCAATGAGAGCCTTTACATCTGGACTTAAGGGAGGAGACTCTTAATCACCATATTGTTGCTGTGGGAAGTTCCTCAGAACCATCATATCTTGGAAACCCTATTACTTCCACAGATAAGCTGCTTGGCCACGTTTGTTTTATGGGAAAGGTTTTCAAGATTTTCAAGTCACAACCATATTCAGCATGTCATTTGACCTGAACAGAAAAAATGCTAAAACTCAAACAGCATACAGTTCTCGCTATTGTAAACATTGCGAACATTTAAAGATTATCAGGATGCAAAATTTTAAGCAACAGTTTCTAGAAATTTGCTTTATTATGAATATAAAAGTTGTGATGGCACAAGCACATATCTTTATACATTTTTGTGCTGTAGTTCTTCTATTCTTTGTAAAAACAGTAATTGCATGCTTCAGATTGTAAAGAAGGGTGGGGCGATTCGCAAAAAAGTCGGAACTTTACTAGTTTCCTCTTAGTTTTACTGATTTTCTTTTTAATGTGCAGTTGCATGGGACTGGCAGTAGCTATGCGTGCACAATGTTCAGTTGTGGAATTCATATGTTCTTCTTCATTACTTCACCAATATAGTGGCAGGAAACGCTGTAAACAGCGTATGACAGAATACCATCCACAAAAATCCCTTAGCAACAATGCGAGATTTGTAGTTAAGAATCTCCACTCCTCAAGTTACAAAATCCTTTTTTCACGGTGATGTGAGATTTATCTGGATGGCAATATGGTTAATTACAGGGGGGTAACTTAATGCAGAATGAATCAAATAGTTACACCATGTTTACGTGATACCGGTATGAACTCACCCAGGTATGGCTTGCACTGTTACGAGATTTTGTGTTGTAATCATATAACAAATACAGAGAAGCAAGAGGGGACTGGGGTGAACTTGTAGCAGAATGAAAAGCATACAATGAACTGGTGTCATGCAAACACCCCCTCAGACTATAAAGTTGAGCAGCTCTCAAGAATGTTTAACAACATCCTCAGATAACCAGGGGCAGTAAAACCCTGATTTCATTAAAACAGTGTAAACTCAGACTGGTGCAATTTTGTTTACATGAGACCAGTCTGAAATTCAGACTGGCATAAGTATTTACATGAGACCAACCATCTTGAAAAATACAGTTTACCTTACATCCACTTGGATTGCTTCAATGCCACTTATTTAAATGCACATGCTCAAAACTGAAAACAAATACCGTAAACTGCCACTTATAAGCCCACCTACTTACAAGCCCCCCCCCCCCGGCTATAGGCCCATCCACCTGTAAACAAAAAATACATCCGGTAATATGCCACCCCCCCCCCCCCCAGATATAAGCCCTCCTCTAGTTTTCCCTGTTTCCTTAATATCAAGCACTCTCACAGAAAACTGCAAAGATTAACTCTGAGCTTCTGTTTTGTTATGTTCCGGTTACGTTCGCGTTGTTGCAGTTTTGATTTTGTTGTTAAAATTGAAGTGAATTCGATTTATTGTGACATTTCAAAGGTTAATTACAAACTGGTACATTAAAAACGTATTTCGATCAACACTGCTGTGGCTCATTTTGTAACGTTTTTCTTATCCCGCTTATAAGCCCCCCCGGATATAAGCCCCTCCATTTATAAGCCCACCCAAAACCCCTTACAAAGTTGTATCAGCCTAGGGCTTATAAGCGGCAGTTTACAGTGTCTTAAAACATTTGGGGTAGTTTTTCATGCGAGCGTGCATGCTCAGTGCATGACACGGCATGACATAATGCCAATTTTGTGAATTGTGTGCGCAGTATGGATGCGCAGAAAAAATTGCGCAAATATCCTTAGAACCTCCCTAAAGCCACGGGCTTACTTTTGGCAACTGAGGTAATTAAACTCTGCTTTGTTTCCCATACAGGTTTTTATTCCATCAACCTGATGTCAGAAAAAATATGGCAGTTTATTGTAAGGCTTTGGTTAATAAATTTGTACTCTTAGCTACATGTATGTTCCCAGGCAGACATTATCAATTGAAATAAAAAATTTTAAGAGCAGTTTTGAAATAAGGTTTTATATTTTTGTTTTTTTTTTTTGGTAAATTTTGATGTTGGTGATTAGTTTGACTGTATCCACATACACTTCATGTTCCCTCAGTAACACATCCATACACCAGTAGCATTTCAGTTATTTGGGAGTAACCCTACCCCCCCCCCCCCACACACACAAGCACACACACAACTAACTTCCCAGGAATAATGATTCAGACTTATTTACTTGAATTCACTTGACAGGGAAAACTATTTCAAATGATGGATTCACCACAGTCTGATCCCCTCTTGTTAGTTCATTACATGACAGGTTTCTGACTATCCTGAAATGATTTATGAAGAGGCTTTTCTTTTTGTTTCTCTTTGCTACCAGATTATGACAATCAGTAACATTGC
This sequence comes from Siderastrea radians, assembly GCA_964017195.1. Classification (NCBI taxonomy): domain Eukaryota; kingdom Metazoa; phylum Cnidaria; class Anthozoa; order Scleractinia; family Rhizangiidae; genus Siderastrea; species Siderastrea radians. Next base: position 36,987,187 of record OZ024894.1, read on the forward strand.
TCATTGGTGACATTAGATGCAGTGTAAAGGCTAATGATCAAACCAAAAACAAATTCAACCACAAGATTTACTACCATCACAGTCAGGGGTAGTAACATAGTGAGTCATAATCTGTGCATCAAATAAAGTCACTAGTGGTTACTGGACCATTTGTTATTCGCGTTGGCAACACTGTTAGTCACAAATTTTTAATTGACTGATTGACCGATTTATCAACTAAGTGGTTGAGTGGTTGATTCATGACTGATGGGTACTTAAAGAGATTGATTTTAATATAATAGTCCCTGGGCATCAATGAGAGTAAACAAGGTACATTGTTATTCCACTATAGCATCAGTTTATCATATAAGGGGGAAACACATACATGAGGGTATGAGTGTATTGCACTGTAGTGTCCCGGTTTCAAATCACTCATTGAATAAATCATTTAAAATGATAGGCAAATATTGTAGTGGAATAATAAATATCATTCAGTGGTTTTACAGATAATGGTCAAGGACATTTTACCGGTACTCATTGCTCGCATTTTTCCTCGCTCTATACCACACAACTTATCTGTCAAACCACTGAATAAGGTGGAGGTATTTTTCAATTAGTACCTTGTCTATGCAATTTGACAACTCTGCAAAAATGTAAATAAATTAAACCGTAGACTTGTGGCAGAGAAAAGGCCGAGGTAAGGTGAACAAAAATAATTATTGTGCCCAATATTTAAGTTTACAACCAAAAACTGGGGCTTATTTAGAATTTTGTAAAACAGGTTCATACCTGCCATCCATCCCCATTTAATGGGAATTGTCCCAATTTTGGAGTTTCAAAACCTAAAAAAATCGGGACATTCCGATTTTCCAGGAAAAAAAAGACAATTTGGAACTGGATTATTAAAGATTGGCCTTCAATTGGTCTTTTTTTGACTTTTCTTTTGTTTTGTGCAATACATGTGGTGCTTGAGACCATTAAACAACACCTGAGAATTCTAATGCTAAGACAGTACAGTACAGGCAATATTTTTAAAAATTAATGCAAAAACCCTAGAGCATCCTAGACCCTGCTCAGTGTTGGGGGGCAGTGGGGGGGGGGGGGGGGCAGGGCACTACCCCAGGACTGGGGTGAGCATGGGGGGGGGGTGGTCCCTATTTCTGATTTTATAAGGTTGCCAGGTATGCAGATTCTAATTTGATGAGAGGTGTATTTACCTAAACTATAATATTGCTGTCAGGTACCACTTGAGATAATAATAATTAAAAACAATATTATAATTATAATAAGAACCTTCCCAGAATGCTTTGTACCAGAAAAATTTCAATGCAAAATAACTTAGTTAATTTGTGGTCGAAGAGAATGCTGTACCATGTGTTATTTACAACTTCGTGAAAGTTATCCCTCACATTAACGTTAGGGTGATGACGTCATTATTCACGTGACTATGGCAAAAAATATGTTTTAGCTCACTGCAAGAACAGGCCTCCATCAATTCAAAAGCAGATAACATGCCCTGATAGTCATAGGAATGGGCAATATGGAAATTGCCACTTGACATCTGGCATTTGAAAGTTAAGGTGGCTCTGTACAGGAGCATTTCCCAGGGGACTGGTAAGGAGTCAGTAACTATGGTAGTTTAAGGCGGAGAGAAACAAAGCTTGGCTGGTTAATAGTACTTCGCATGAAAGTAACGACCATGATATGCTCACTGTTGTGACGTCATTGGTCACGTGACCAGAGCGCACAGAAAATTCAAATCACTTTAAAACTGCTTTAAGCTCAATAAATTCGTAATTTCTCACAGTAATATCGCCGAAAAAATTGCAAGTTATTCAAAAACGTTCATTATTATTTTTCCTTTTGAAAAAAGCACAATGAAAAATGAACCTTAAACTTTTGATAATCCCCTGTTTTGTGAGGTTTTAATATAAATGTAAAAACGAATCAGCATATTTGATTTCAAACTATGCTCTTTCTAACTACGTTAACAGTTTTTTTTTTAAAATTCGTTTTCATAGAGCTTAGGGATGTGAATTTGCAGGCACGCGGAGTACTGGACACCAATGTCACGGATTGCTCAGGAAGACTGGTGCACTTTTTAGGCGCGGCGGCATAGCTAGCGACAAAAGCTGAAAAATAGAGTTAAAAGGTGTTTTGCTAACTTTCTGTCGGTCCGTTTCTGCTAAAGAATTGTTAATGGTTTTTCCGAAAGAGGACAGCACTTCATTTCTCGCTGCATTGCTCATGTCAGGTACGTGTAATTAAAGCTTTTTATTGTCTTCGGTAAACAGCTTAATATATAGCAGGGCTTTACCGATCGATCATTTTTGTTTAATGTTTCATATGTCAGTTCATTGCCTATTAGGTTTCAGACTATTCTGAAATGATTTAGGAAGAGGCTATTCCTTTTGTTTTTCTTTGGTACCAGATTATGGCAATCAGTAACAATGCTTATTGGTGACAAATTATCAAACCAAAAAGAACTAAAGTCTCGAGATCTACTGCCATCACGGTCTGGGGTAGTAAGAGAGTGAGTCATAATCTGTGCATCAAATAAAGTCACTAGTCATTACTGGACCATTTGTTATTCGCATTGGCAACACTGAAGTCACAGATTGATTGATTTATTGATTTATTGATTGACTGATTGATTGATTGATTGATTGATTGATTTTTTAATTGGCTGATTGACTGATTTATCAGCCAGTTGGTTAAGTGGTTGATTGATTGACTGATTGGTACTTAAAATAGATGAATGAATTGATTCACCTGAATTACATGTAAGTAATTACATGCATAATGCTGCACTTCTTCCCATGTTCCTCTGGCAGTAAAATAATACCCGGCATCAGTCGAAACATAAAATAATTTTCAAGCCCCAATGTCCTGACATAATTGTAAGCAAATAATTTATTTGTAATTAGCAAGTAGTAGGTAAGAAGGTGTATTAGAGAGCAGGACTATTAGAGCTTTTACAGTAATTTAAATTATATTTCATATTAACTCCAGTAAGCTACTCCTTCTGAGTAACTACCACTATTGGACAGTTAAGAAAGAAAGCAATGCCCTGGGATGTTTTAGGGTTCACTACTTCCTACTATTAATTAAACTTCCTGGGGAATTAATACAAGTAAATAAGGTACATCATCATCATCATCATCATCATCATCATCATCATCATCATTCAACTACAGCGTCATTTTACCATATAAGGAGACAAATATGAGTATGAGAGCGTCTTACACTGTAGAAAACGTATTGCACAGTATCCCAGTTTCAAATCACTTATTGAATAAAGCATTTAAATTGCTTAGATATTTAAGTTTATATTATCTACAACAGAGGCTTATTTAAAATTTATGAAACACTGGTTCTAATTTGATGAGAGGTGTATTACTAATGATTAACTAATAATTATAATATTGTTTTCCGGTCTCACTTGTAATAATAATAATAATAATAATAATAATAATAATAATAATAATAATAAATAAAATAATAATAAATAAAATAAATACTAATAAATAAATAAATAAATAAAAATTGGAGTTCCGCTTTTAGGCTTGGCTAAATCTATATATTAGTATTGTATCAATGTATCTGGCCGGGAAACGTTGCTTAAAAATTGAAAGAAAACATCCGTCCCTATCCACGTTGCTTTGGATAGCTGTTACCATATCAAGGGTTGCGGGTTGGGTAGATTAAAACCCGTACGGTGAAGAGTAGATAAACACCTTTCCTTTTTAGGTATGATTAAAGTACCTTTTTAGGTATGTTTAACTATTTTGTGTAAAAGGGATGACTTTCTTTCTAGGAAATTGCACCGACTACACAGGTGCATACAGATGCAGCTGTCAGCCAGGATATGGTGGACAGAATTGTGACATCGATATTGATGAGTGCCAATCATCGCCTTGCGGACATGGTTAGTCTTAAGTTAGGGATTCACTGCTTCTATCATTGAAAGGCGGAGGGGGGGGGGGACTCTTAACTTCCTTATTATTGCTATGGTAAGTCCCTGATCATCATATCATGGAATCCCTGAATTCCACGGATAAGCTGCTTGACCACATTTGTTTCATGGGAAAGTATTTCAAGATTTTCGAGTCACAACCATATTTGGCAAGTCACGTGACTTGTACAGACCAAAGCTTTATTTATTTGAGTATACGTGAATATATATGTAATTCTAACAGGAGTGTGTGTCGATCAAGTAAATGGCTACCAATGTCAGTGCCAGAATGGTTACACTGGTCGTCACTGCAACATTGACATCAACGAGTGCCAGTCTTCGCCTTGTGCCCACGGTAATATTTTTCCTGTTAATCTTTTTTGGTTAATTTCTGTTCAATGCTTACCGGCTCAACTTCATACGCACAATTCACATTTGGTTATCTCAGTAGTCTAGTGGTTACGATAACTGACTGTTTAACAGGAGAGCAGGGTTCGAGTCTCGGTTGGACACATTTTCACTCATTTCTTAGCTGTTTAATTTTTGTGTCCACGTCGTACGCAGAAAATTACATAAGTCATAAATAAGTTGGCGATCCGAAGAAAACGATACGTTAAATGTTAAATGCTCAATATATATAACCATACTAGGGCATTTTTGGTCAAAATAAGTGAACAATTCGGCCTAACTGACTGACATTGATTATTCGCCCTTTAAAATGTCCCATATATGTAATTTGCGTTTCCAACTCTTGTACAGGAACATGTGTGGACGAAATCAGCAAATTCACGTGCAACTGTGAAGCAGGGTTTACCGGACTGACATGCGAAGAAGACATCGATGATTGTCTCCTAACCGTCTGCGGGAACGGTAATTGCGATTTGGGGAAAGCACTTTTATTTTTCTAAAAGGGAGAGGGGGGGAGGGTTGGTCGGAGCCCCTTGCCTTGGGTGTTTTGTGGTGTTGCAATCCTTAGAAACTATTTTATCTTTAGTAGAAACCCTGTGATATGCCCTGCGAAATGAGGCATACATTATGAGTTGTGGGGTTGTTGGGGGGCCAGGAGGCCATCTAAGATGACCGCCATTTTGAATGGCCATTCAACTTTAGAAATTACAGACACCAAAATCAAGCCATTCTTTATGAGAAACCTGCATTAAGTGGACACCTTTCCAAGAGATATGTTAGGACATAATGGCATTGCCCTCTGCTTCGAAGACCGTGTTTTCCAGGTAATTTAGTATTTCTAGGCGGAACGGCCAGATGTGAAAGGTTTACGATAAAGGATATCAAGTATACTTGTAAATACAGGTCAGGAATATAATTTAAGATTAATAATTAGCTATTGTCTTGCATTTTATCAGGAACACCCTGTATTAAGCGGACACTAGCGAGGGTCCCAAGGGTGTCCGCTTAATAAAGGTTTCACTGTATCAAAAACCGACTCTCGTTTAAAAACCCTATCGATCTACCCCGCCGTGCGTTACGCAAGAAAAAAACAATAAACGCATACTTATTGTGTGTCGCGTGCTCACTGGAGGCCACACGGTTATTAAATGACTGACGACGTGCAAGGAGTTGGACTTCGTGAAAAAATAATGGATAGAAAATCTAAAGAAAAATCTAGGAGAATACCAACGAGCATCCATAGGATGAAAAAACCTCACCGCCCTCGTTGCAATAACGTAGAGGAAAAACCCCAGCCCTATGGATGGTACTCTCCGACCTGCTGGGTTCGGTCTTATTAAACTCCTAAAGATTCGGACACTGAAAGTAACGATTGAAAATTGTCCTTGACATAACCATCTTTAGCCTCTTAAAAAGTCTATCAGCAATGCCAGCTCTGCGGCAGCAGTGACTCCTCTGGCTCTAAGATTGTGAAGACTTATGGAGGAAACGTCAGTAATATTCCTTAAGGCGTCCTTAATAATCTCCCTGGCTTTGGTGTAGCTTAAACCATGACGCCAAACTTTCGTTACAGATCTTGGGGACGAGAGGGCTCTGAACAACGGTAGATCCTCACTAAAGACAATATCTGCCGCAGCAATGTATCGCTTTAAAGCCTCCACGCGATTGCAATCCGCGATTGCAATCCGCGATTGCAATCCACGCCCCATCATGTAATTGGTCTGTCTTGGAAGATTGTAAGAATATGGACACATAAGTAGGAAAAAACTTAATGTCAGAAGCCCTTAAGGCACACAACTCGCTGAAACGGAAAAAAAAAACAGAATAGCCTACAAGACATACAGATAAGGAGGGAGACTTACCTGGAATCCTAGATATAACAAGCGCCTTCAACATTTCAGGAGAGATGGGATTTTTCTTCGATTTAGGTTTCCCCAGAATCCTTTGAGAAGCAGCTATTGGGGAAGAAACCATAGGATGCTCGGACCTCTTCGGCAAACCGGCCGGCTGTTGAGCCCAATCAATACTGTAGACGGCATTGATTGCTTCCATGATAAGACACTTCAAATAGACTGCGACATGGAAGGAGTTGGCGGGCATATGCAGAGATAATTACACGAAGCCCGAAGTTTCCATCGCTTAAAACCAGGAGCCAAGTAACTACGATTAGTACCCTATGCTTTCGAAGCGAGCGCGGTTTCCTTGACGCAAGTGGCCAGTGGCTGCAGATGATCAGGGATTGAGACCAGGAATTTGCACCATATCCCTTACTGAAATACATCTAGTAATAAAAGAAAACTAATAGGGAAAATAACAAGAACCCAAAGAAATGAAACCATGAAAAACAAGACAGACACGCACACACATGAAATAATCAAAACAAAAAACAGCAACAAAGAAAATTGTAAACAAAGCATCTACGTAAGCAAAGGAAAAAACCTATATTAAAGGCATAAACGTTCCTTAACTTCTCGGACACGAAAAGTCCCTTACATTTCGGGCACAGGTCGTCCCGTACAATTCGAGCGCTAATGACATCTTTCTTTTTTCGGGCACAGATGGTCCCTTCATACTGCGGGCACAGATGGTCCCTCAACATTTTGGGGACAGTTGGTCCCTCTACATAGCGGGCACAGATGGTCCCTTCATTCCGTGGGCACAGATGCAGTCTCTTGAATTGCGGGCACAGATGGTCCCTTCGTATAGCGGGCACAAAAAGGCCCAGTCAAACTGATGCAAAAAACACAAAACAAAACCTTAAACTACGAAAACCAAAAGATTCTCCTGAATCATGAGTACAGCTGGTCCCAGAACTGGCAATAAAGGCACCTGAAGAAAATAAAAATAGATTAGTAAAACTGAAAATAGATAACCATGTAAATATATGTGGAAAAAAATTACTAACTAACTAACTAACTAACTAACTAACTAACTAACTAACTAACTAACTAACTAACTAACTAACTAACTAACTAAATAAACAAATAAGAAATACAAAAAGCTGTAAAATGAAGGCTAGACTGAAGTACAGTAGCCTTCAGCGAATAGCACCAAGAGATTGAATAAACTCCCAAACAGACATTAAATACTCTTACAATTCCCTTGATAGTCACATACCAACGAGAGCATATTTTTTCGCGAATTGCACAACGCGAAAAACTTCTATTTTATAGTTTCTATTTTTTATTAAAATCTAACATGATGGCCAGGATGCCATAATGACAGGCTTTCTACTAGAAGTAATATCCAAACGGGGATTCCTTCTAAAATAAAACCAACAAAAAATCAGGGTAAAAAGAGAAAGAATTTAAAAGAATAGCATTCACCAACGGTAAAGTAATCTCAGAATGGTCATGGTTATATCAGTTAACAAACTGATATATTGATGGAACTATTCTTTTGCCTGTTTAGAAGCAGAAAGTTTATAATAATTAATAACAAACATACTCATAACAGTCATATATAACCGCAAATAATTTTAAGCTCTGGCCAACCGGAATCTCAAGTCAACGCAAGTTCAACACCATTTGCCAAAACACCATTTCAGTGCAGCCTTGCACGCGCGGCCGTACTAAGGGAAACAATACTGAGAACAACTTTCAGTGACTTGCGTTGGGTGGCCAAAATAAAAAAAAAAAACGGCGTGCGTTCACTCGCGTGCAAATTTGAGCTCGATCAAAGTGAACGTAAGATCATCTGAAGCTCTCGCAAGTTAACGCAAGCCATGGGTCAAACCGACTCCCAAGTTATTGCAGGTTTTACTTGCGACTCCTTTTGGCCAGGGGTTTAGATGACCACGACGGTAAGTGGAGATCCAAACTGGCTGTATTGACGAGAGGATGTAGCAAATCCTAATTTTTCGATGGATGTCGCAGTTGCTGCGCGCCACTACACTGTGGGCCGGGTAACCGGGACTCTTTAAGCCGGTGCATCTCCACGCTGGAGCTAAAAATACACCTGGCCTAAAGGTGATTCAAACAAATACGGTGTTGCCACTCTTTATTATCTTCTATATGCGCTTTATACAAATAAATTCGTCATCATCGTCTTCATCATCATCATTATTATTATTGCTATTATAATGATTATTTACACCAGGAACGTGCGTGGATCTCATAAACAATTACACCTGCATCTGCAACGCTGGCTTCACTGGTCGAAATTGTGATGTTAAGATTATAAGCTGCAAGGATGATTCCTGTTATCCCAATGTGACCTGCCTCGAAAATAGCGAAAGTATTAGCTGTGGTCCGTGTCCAATCGGTCTAACAGGAGATGGAAAGAATTGTAAAGGTACATTTAATTAGTCATATAGGTATGATTTTGTCCCCGTTACTGTCGAGGTAAGTCGAATTAGTTCGAGGTAAGTGTCGAGTTTGGTCGAGGTAAGTGTCGCGGTAAAGAAACCTCGACATTGTTCACAAAAGAATACTAATGAGCATCGTTCTTACACAATGATAACAATATGCTTGCCCAAACTTGCCCACTCGTAGTCACAGAAATTGAGTTGGTCAACTTGAGCAACGAATGTTAATTTCACTTGAAAGTTATGTCTGAGTTTTCTTTCTTCTGAAAACTACCTCAACATATAAATTAACTCGTCTTCTCCTGGTATGGGTTATCATGCAGCGAACAGTTGGTTAGACAAAAAACTGGTCAGTAGCATTGTTCGCAAATCAAAAGCCTTCTCAAAAAGAACTCCAAGCGTTGTGGCTACGAAACTGCGTGGGTAGCATTGTCGGTCAAAAACGAGAACAACTCAGAATACATTGTATTTTGAAACCGTTGATACGTTAACCTATCTTACGTGACTGTGTTTTTGTCTTTACATTTCATTAAAAGTAGAGAAAGCGTATGCGCATTGAAGCGAACTACGGTAACTAAACCGAATTTGCATGAGATATTAGCACCTCTTTGTTTAACAGAGAGTGTTTTTATATAGACAAGTTACGCACTGCTAGACACGAGAAGGAATAAACAGCTGATCTCTTTTCAAATACGTTTGTTAGGCGGCGCACGTGCTAGGCACGTGTGGCCGTCTCATAAAATGCAAAGCACATTCCTGAATTGGCGGAAGTCACTAGACTTAGTCTCCACACGGGCTCTAAACAACCAGGCTCGTTAGATTGAAAGCTAATCTCTCAAATACCACACAACTTGCTAGTGATATTACCTTTTTTCCATCTATAGCTATGACGTAACCAGATAGAAAAAAGTAACCGTAGAAAGTAGCGTAATTTTGTTGTTTTGAGTTTCGCAGCGTATTGAAGTTAAGTAAAGGTAAGCGTTGAAATGTTTACTTCTCAGGGTAGTATTGACAAAATACATTAGAATCACTGGTCGGCATTCGAACAATGGCCTTGTTGTTATCATGAAGTAAATTAAAATGGACCTGCATCGTTGTTTAAAAATAGATTGCAATTAGCCTGCACTCGTGTCGTTAGGATCCGAATGGAGGCCTTGCCTGAAGGCTGAAACATTTGTCGTGAATGCCTAAGGGCCGTACTTAACGATATCACGGTTTAAGAACGATTTATTTCTCCCGGTAAAGCCACAGGTTTTCTCCTGGAGAGAGAGTCGTACAGAGAGGTCACTGGTTACAAACAAACAAAGTTTTCAAGTTGCATACATACATTTAATTCCTTACATACCGGAAGTGCAAATTGTCCATAACAGGTCACCGGAAACCACCAACTACTAAAGTTATAAGGTTTAAACCTTTTTTCCCTTAGAAAGGTTAAGTAAAGGTAAGCGTTGAAATGTTTATTTCTCAGGGTAGTATTGACAAAACACATTAGAATCACTGGTCGGCATTCGAACAATGGCCTTGTTGTTATCATAAAGTAAATTAAAATGGACCTGCATCGTTGTTTAAAAAAAGATTGCAATTAGCCTGCACTCGTGTCGTTGGGATCCGAATGGAACCCTTGCCTGAAGCCTGAAACATTTGTTGTGAATGCCTAAGGGCCGTACTTAACGATATCAAAGTTTAAGAGCGATTTATTTCTCCAGGTAAAGCCACAGGTTTTCTCCTGGAGAAAGAGTCGTACAGGTGTCACAGGTTACAAACAAACGAAGTTCTCAAGTTGCATACATACATTTAATTCCTTACATACTGGAAGTGCAAATTGTCCATAACAGGTCACCGGAAACCACGAACTACTAAAGTAAAAAGGTTTAAAACCTTTTTTCCTTAAGAAAAGGGGAGGGGGAGGGGATGAGCGACTATGCGCCGCCTGTAAATTCTTCATAATTTCTTGTTAATGACAAAACCGCTATTGTGTTACAAGAATAGTTTAACATACAAAGTTCGCTTAGTCTTCGGGAACAGGTTGTTTGAGAAACAATCGATTGAGTAAGAATTTTCGCTTATCGATGGCAAGTTCTGTCAATTCGAGCCAATCCGAATCTCCATGTTGTTGATACTCGTTTACTTGAGCTTCGAGCTTGGCTTCGTGGCGACTGGTAACGTCATCTTGAATGCGTGATCAGGGATCTATTTGCTCTCTTCTTCTTGGTAAGAATTGATTTCTTCACTCGATTGAGAGTCTTGAGATGACTGTTCACTTTCCTGTGAGCTCTCATCTTCGCTATCATCGGGCAATCGGATTTTTCCATAACCTTGTTGAAAGAATTGATTATATTTGCTGGACATTGTGATCCGAACTGTGCGAGCATTACCACCACCTCCTTCACAATAATATTTGTTTCCCTACTCCTCCCCCTTCTACTCAAATGCTGTATTATTTGTTTCTCTTGTACCCTTCCTGTACCCTCTCTGTACCCCTACTGTACCCCTCCTGTACCCCCTCTGTACCCTATTGTACCCCTCCTGTACCCCCTCTGTACCCCTATTGTACCCCTTCTGTACCCCTATTGTACCTCTCCTGTACCCCTTCTATACCCCTATTGTACCCACTCTGTACCCCTCCTGTACCCGCTCTGCACCCTTCCTGTACCCCTCTGTACCCTTCTTGTACCCCTCTGTACCCTTCTTGTACCCCTCTGTACCCTTCCTGTACCCCCTCTGTACACTTCCTGTACCCCCTCTGTACCCTATTCTGAATTAGGGAGGGGGGCACATTGTGCCCGCGCTGACTTCAACGAATGATAACTTTTAAACGGTTCGACGAATAATCACCAAATCTCGTGACTTTTCCTAAAATTTATCAGAGAAAATTTTCCTGTGTCAATGACGTGTCTATGATGATTGACGTTTCCATAGCAACCGTCTACTCAGAAGTGTATTTTGACTATTTTCTGCCTTTTTTCAGTCTTTTTCAGGTTTTCCCCCTTCGTTTGTAAGAAGAAGATAATTTTTTACTTTTGTGTGCTTGTTTTGACTATGTTTCTTAGAACAAAATCATATATTTTTGGTGACGTCATTGTCAGCTGTAGGACTGCAGGTTTGGGATTCAAGATGGCGGCCTCAAATTCAAAATGGCAGGTTTTTGACGTTATTTTGACGTCACGACATGTCATAATTGATACGTCATAAGCCCAATTGTTGTTAAGCTAATGACGTGCTACAAACGTGCCAAGTTTCATCGCAAGAGCTTTTCCAGATCTATAGGGGGGGCACTTTGTGCCCTCCCCCCCCGCCAGGCTCAGAAACTCAAAAAAAGCCCAGGTAGAATAGGGCTAACAATTGATCGTATTCTCTATGAGGTCAAGAAGCTGAGTCGCATTTCATGGTATTATAGTCAGTGGCAAGATGGTTATGAAGCCCTGAAGACGAAACTCGAAAAAGAGATCCAGTTTTTTCGCGGGCTTCCAAAGTTTCACGACGATCTACGGGAAATTGACCCAAAATATCGTCATACTCTTGCTCTAAAACATGTTCCCCAAGGGAAAATTTAACACCAATATCAGTCGGAATGCGCAATACATGGCTCCCTTTCGCAGCCCTAGCGATCGAAAACAAATCGGTATCATTGCTGAACGTATGTTTGAGAAGAATCGCCAACAGGTCATGACAGCGTATTATCAAGAGATGAAAAGGCCTTACGGGTATCTGTTTGTAGATAACCAACCAGTCACACCCGCAAAAATACAGGGTCTTGAGCGATATCTTTGGTTCGTGTCGCGTTTACCCGTGTGTCAACAAAACCTCGAAACCAGAGGAAACGGATCTTAAGAAGAAATCTTGGGGAAACTGCTTCATCCGCCTCTCAGTACTCTTGTCGAGAACACATATTTGTTTGATCTTGTCTGGTCTGATGCAAGCTGGCCTGCTGTGCGAAATTGTACGCAAGATGCACCCTTTCTCAAAATTTTTCCAGAAGGGTTTGGTCTTGCCGAAATGTACACGAGTGCTCGAAATAAGTTCGATCCTTATATTCCTACAGTGTTATATGCAGGAGGGAATTACTGGCCTGTCAAAATAAGGCATTATTCTAACGCTAAAACAAAGTGGATCTAGATGTTTTTTCTACATCTACATATACATCATTTCTTAGGGTTAAAACATTCTTGGGAGGGGTAGTTAGTTCGCTATTAAAAGTCAATGTATTATAGTTTTATTGTTTGTTTGTTTGTATATAGTATATAGCGTATTGTGCACCTACACGTTTTAAAGAGTTTTTAGAACATGGTCACACCCACTCAGCCAATCAGTGTCCAGCATTTCGATGCTCTATATTCCATAAACTGTCTTAAATTATGTAAAGTGGCGGGGGCTTTGAAGCAGAGGGAAATTGCGGGGTAAAATTACAGAGAATTTCTGCATTCATTAGTGGCTCTATATAGAGCATACTAATGAGGCATTGTTTTCCTTTGTTTGTAAGCCTCATTAGTATGCTCTATATAGAGCATACTAATGACTAAGTAGAAACTACTAATGAATACACAAATTCTCTGTGAATATTTATAACTAAATCGATAAAATCAACAGCTTCAACGGCTAGAAACACTCATTATTTTTTTGCGTTTTAACAAAAAAATGCCATCTTACGGTATAATAGCATAGCAAAAAGCAAATCGAAAGAAAAACCATTATTTTACATGAAATACGAACTGTTCAGACCTTAATTGAAACAGAAGGACAGACTTGTTTCTCCGTGTTTGCCAGACTACGAGTGTTGTACTTGAACTTGACTTAATTTGGCCTCTTGGAGTTTCCTGCGGGTTCCCCACTCGCTGGTGTCGGTGGTTGTAGCGCATCGAAGACTGCTTTCACCAGTGTAAATCTAGCAAATCTTTAGAGGCGATCACTGCCTCGAGTTCCAAATTTCCGTGTATTGGCTCATGGCTGTTTACACACCAACTGCGATAAACCGCGCGGTGAAGCACTCTAAAACATTGCACTTCAAAGCCATGCGTACATTAGCGAAAATATCGTTAACAAAATAGCAACGTGATTTCAAGGTGAGAACTAAAAATTAAATGCAAAAACATAATCTGCACGTAAAAACGGAATTCTTCGTGGGTGTGACCATGTTCTAAGACGGTTAGACAATGAACGCTCTTGTCCTATGGGATATAGCGTCCCTCCCAAGATAGAATGCCACGAGGCCGCAGGCCCAGTGGCATTCTATCTTTGCTCGGGACACTATATCCCATAGAACACTTGCGTTCATTGTCTAACCCTTACTTGTAAGCTCCTCAGTGTTACGTGGATAAATAAACTATTGTATTGTTGTGTTGTATTGTATTGTATATACACAAAGACGAACCAAGCGTGAAATCATTTCTTAAAGAAACCAGAGCCGGTGAAAGAGCTAGAGAGAGTAAACCTCAGAACTTTTAGCCATGTGCTTTGACAAATGAATGTGAACAGAACGGTGATTCACAACAGGCGGCCCCTATTAAAGCTGAAAATGCTCTACTACCAGTATACAGGAAGGAGCTACGAAAAGTCCTTTTTGGAGTATTTACAGTGGATGCATTTCATGAAGAAAGATTCGACCTTCCGTAAAGTGATGGAGACCAAAAATGAATTAAAGGAAACAGAAGGCTATGATTGGCTGGAATCGACAGAGCTCGCCATCGATAAGGGAGAATTCTTACTCAATCGATTGTTTGTCAAACAACCTGTTCCCGAAGACTAAGCGAACTTTGTCTGTTAAACTATTTTTGTAACACATTCAATTCAGCGGTTTTGATATAAATAAACGTATTTGAAAAGAGATCAGCTGTTTATTCCTTCTCTTGTTTAGCAGCGTGTAACTTGTCTATATAAAAGCACTCTCTGTTAAACAAAAAGGTGCTAATTTCTCATGCAAATTCGGTTGAGTTACTGTAGTTCGCTTCAATGCGCATACGCTTTCTCTACTTTTAATGAAATGTAAAGACAAAAACACAGACACATAAGATAGGTTAACGTATCAACGATTATTATTAGCACAAGAAAATAAAATACAATGTATACTGAATTGTTTTCGTTTTCGATAGTGCTACCCACGCTCTTTCGTAGCCACAACGCTTGGAGTTTTTTTGAGAAGGCTTTTGATTTGCGAACAATTCTAACCAATTTTTTGACTAACCAACTGTTCGCTAAATGATAACTCATACCAGGAGAAGACGAGTTAATTTTATGTTGAGGTAGCTTTCAGAAGAAAGAAAACTCAGACATAACTTTCAAGTGAAATTAATATTCGTTGCTCAAGTTGACCAACTCAATTTCTGTGCATTTATATTCAAATACACAATACCTATGTCAATGACTAATCAGGAATAAAGGGCAAAGAGCGGGCAAGTTTACATGGGCAAGCATGTTGTTATCATTGTGTAAGAACGATGCTCATTAGTATTCTTTTGTGAACAATGTCGAGGTTTCTTTACCGCGACACTTACCTCGACCTAACTCGACTTACCTCGACAGTATCGGGGACAAAATCATACCGATATGACTACTAATTTAGTTTAAGAGCGGTTGTATGAGAAAACCGTTAAAAATAGCAACATTTTCGACGGAGTTGGTTGGCCAATCTCCACCATATTTCTGGTGGCTGTTGAACTTGCCCATGTAGTATCAATCGTACGTAGCATTTTTTTTTAATTGGCGTTCTTGCTTTCTAGAACAGACAGGTCCTCAAAAAATCCGCAGAGGGGTAGTGAAATAGTGATCTTGAGTCAACTTCAGATATGGATATCTTCTAACATAAGCAAGCAACGGACATACTTTCCATTCATAGGCAACTGACCTTTGCTTTGACCGGTTTCTATTTTGTGCTTTCCAGATGTCGACTACTGTATCAATTCATCTTGCAAGAATGGTGCTTCGTGTGTGGATGGGCTGACAAGTTACAAGTGTTCCTGTCTTGCTGGATTCACAGGGGTTTCCTGCGAAACAGGTATCTGTTTAAACAATAGAACGTTTCTGTCGAAGGGATTATTGACTGATATATAGTTGTCCCGACGAAACCCGATGTTTTTAAACGCTCCCGTTTCTTCAGTTCACCAAGTTTTAGTTTTTAGATGGAAAGCTGCGAAAGGAAATAAAAGAGAGAATAGAACAGAAGAAAGAAAGAGCGAGAATACGAGGAAACCTAATGAATGCAAAACAAAGTTTATCGAAATATACTATCGTTCTGTTTTGTTTTGTTTTTTCTCCATACGGGTTCTCTTTTCAGGTAGTTTTCCTGGAGAGCTATTGCCGAGGAGAACTGCTTCATCAATTGTTCGATTTAAACCACTCAAAAAAAAAAACACCACAAAAACAAAACAAAACAACCGAGACAATTTATACATCTTATTCGATGTAATAATACGCGAGGATATTTTGCGAGTTGCGTAGTATTTTTCCGAGCCCCGAGGGGGCTAGGAAAAATAATTATGAGCAATGAGCAAAATGTCATTGCGTATTATATGTCAAGCCATCGAATAAGAGATTTATTATTCCACTTGAACAAACCACGTCAAATTTTGGTTTTTCCAGTCCTTCGGCCAGAAAACCTGTGAAATCTGGATTTTGCAGTGCAATACATAATTTTACTGTGTAATACCGTGGCATATTTTGCGCGTTCTCTTGACCTTATATGGTAAAATGGCGCAAGAGTGGAATAATAAAGTGGTGAACTATACTTAACAATCGATAACTTTTTCCAGGCGCTTTCATTGTGGAGGGAGAAGATAAGGCTGCCAGTTAACCAAAGAAAACGGCACGTGAAAATCTCTCCGTTCAAGGGAAATTGACATAAAAGAAAGTATTCTTTAACCTCCCTCTCGGCATTAAAATGCGTTCAAATACAAACAACTACATACAGTTTGGCATTTAATGAGAACAAGTCACTCCTTTCAGCTCAGTACAGCAATGAATCTGTGTCTTGACTTAACAGCCTCTGTAGGCAGGCGTGTTTTTTCTTCTTTTCGAAGCGTAGTTGAAATCGTACTACGTAGTCTTTGCATTCTATTTGTAGCTCAGGGCAGCGCTGTCGTTCCAAGACAGAAACGCCACCAATATTCTGCAGGCCTAATTGTGTTGTTGTTTTGGAAGTTTTCCTGTTAACATTTTTAAGAAAATGAAAAAGGGAGAAAATGCCTACATACGTAAAACCAACGTACTTTTGGCCGACTCCCTCGACTGTGGATAAGATACATACGTGTCTAATGTCAGGTGTTTTATTTTTTCATGTAGATATCGACTTCTGCATTAATGCCACTTGCAAGAATGGTGCTTCATGTGTAGATGGGCGGACAAATTACACCTGTTCTTGCCCCGTCGGATTTACAGGAGATCTTT
Organism: Siderastrea radians; assembly: GCA_964017195.1. Classification (NCBI taxonomy): domain Eukaryota; kingdom Metazoa; phylum Cnidaria; class Anthozoa; order Scleractinia; family Rhizangiidae; genus Siderastrea; species Siderastrea radians. The sequence continues at coordinate 37,004,211 of OZ024894.1, forward strand.
GCGAAACAGGTATTATTGAGTGAAATGAGACGAACCAAGTTTCTAGACACCTCTTCACAAAAAGGTTAAAGTATAAGTAAATCAAAACACACTCCTGAGAATAAGTCTATGTTTGGCAATGTATTTCCTCATAAATCTTGAAGTGGGCCAATCCTTGGTACGTTATGTTGCTGATGATTACATTCTGTATTTACAGACATCGACGAATGTGTTAATCACCCATGTGAAAACGGTGGAACGTGTGTGGATGGTGTCAACAGCTACTCATGTATCTGCCCGTTAGAGTTTACTGGAGATCGCTGTGAGTCAGGTAGGTCTCAGCATAGGTAGTCCAAGGACACAGTTGGAGACTTTGACAACATTATAGAGTTTTCCTTATGCCAGGCTTACTATCAATCGTTGACGATTACAAGAATTTTTATAGGGAATATTAATATATAGATTCAGGGAAGCGTAAAAGCGGAGCTCCATTCTTTTCCCTGGCTTTTATGAATTTCTGTTTTATTCATTGTTTCATATTTGTTTGTTTATTTGTTTTTGCATAGAGATGGTGGTATCTTGGGATTCTTGGGATGGTGCATCGAACATACGTCTTGAAAGTCAATGACTCCAAAATTGGTCTGTACAAGAGCCTTCGGCCTCCGATTTTTTAAAAGGATTTTCACTCTGTGCTACATGATTTCTCTGCCAAAGCTGATTAATTTTGTGTTTTGGAGAAATTTGGTAAAAAAATAAGAAAAACCCATTTAAATGCGGGAGATTAGCTAACTGACGTTTCATCGCTTTGTGATAGAGACCTACTATACATCCTACCACTTCATCATCCTATCAAAAAGTCCCGGCCTAAATGATTATTAAAGATTATTTGTAAATTATAATATATAAGATAGCACTGTCCCTATTTTCTTTACTTTCTTGGAATAGCCACCTGCAAGCTACCTGAAATCAATATAAAGCACGTCCAAGTGGCAAAAAGAACGAAGAACCGATACAGGACAGGTCAAACTATTGTACTGGGCTGTAAAGTTGGGTAGAAGGGAAAAGGGAATGAAAGAATGCAGTGTAACGAGGGAAAATGGACAACAACAAGTTTTTACTGCGAAAGTGAGTGTCGGCGTTCAGCTAAAAAGCGTTAGTTTAATATAGAGAAACCTTAACAAACATATGTATACACCCTAATCCAGCACCCCCTCATGACTACTCTACTGCTCGTTTTCAGTAGCTGTACACATATTCCTTAAACACATCTTGACAGCAATTTGGTGAAAAGTAGTTGATATGGTTACAAGATATGGCGTCATAAGTAGCAGGTGGTCAAGCCATATTGGGGTAAAATGTCTTTTTCACCTTTTTTAAGTGAGAAAGAAAACAAATTCTTCACAAAAATTTGCAGTGTTTAATTAGGTCATACTTTACATTTCAGTGTTACTAAAATTTCCTCCTTTTTGATGATATATAATTTTGGGGTTAAATGCGAGATAGCAGCTATATTAGGTGACGTCACAGGCCCCCAGCAGCGCCACAACCCATGACGTATACCTCATCTTGTACAGCACATCAGAGGCTATTGTTTATTGTTGTTGCTTATAGGATATTCCAGCGAAAAGAGAGCAAAAAATCTCTACAGAAGCATTTTTGAACGCATAGATAACTAGGCTTTACAGGCCCGGATCCAGTAATGTCTGAAAGGGAAGAGGGATAGGTACTGGGGGAGGGGGGACATCCCTGGGCCCAGGGCTCTGGATTCCGGCGGTAGCTTTTTCCAGTAAATTTTGAAAGATTGTATTGTAAATGATTGGGAATTTGTAGACAAGGAGGATGGGGTGTTGCGTGGAGTTGCAACCCCCAACCTACCCCTGGATTCACCTCTGCTTACCTTCTATCTCGAACTCTGAACAGGGGTGTTTTCTACAAACAAATTACAGTTACGGACATCAAGCGTGCCTAATTGTGCTGTAGACATGTTTTGACTCTGTTTTCGTTTTGTTTTGGTGTTGATGTCGTCGTCGTTGTCGTTGTTTTTTGTTTTTGTTGTAGTCGTTTTTGAAGACTTTGCCGTGAAAAAGGAAAAATAAATGACTTTGGAAGTATAGTTGAACTCGCACTTCTGTCAAACCAAGGTACTCTTGACTGACAGCGTCACCAATGGATCGAATACCCTGAATCATGTCTCACATCGTATGTTTTTTTTGTCCTTGATGCAGATATCGACTACTGCGTAAATGCCACTTGCAAGAATGGTGCTTCATGCGTAGACGGGCTGAAAAATTTCACTTGTTCTTGCGCCGTCGGATTTACAGGAGATCTTTGTGAAACAGGTAATCATGGAAATGAGAGCGAATATACGAAATAAGGATGCATGTGAGCTACAGATGGAATAAAAAATGATGATCACTCTCGCAGTTAGTGATATCATCTTGAGCAGCTACAATTGTAGCTCATGATCAAAGAACAACCTGGAAAAAATTATCCATGCAGCGCTCTAATTAACCAGTTGAGCTATCATGCCAAGTTAGAGCTGGTCATTTGCAAATTTGATGGCGCAACCGCTATTCGCACTGAAACATAGCGCCCCATGTCCACAGTTTTCCATTTTAATGTACCGTGTACGTGACCAACTGTAAGAGGCACTTGAACATACATAATACTCATTTCAGTAAAATACGCTTACCTTATATATTAAACATACTACTGAGAATGCGTCTATATCTTTGACAATGTATTTCCCCATAAATCTTGCAATTAGGTCAGCCATTCGTACATTACGTTGTGTTGCTGACGATTACGTACTATATTCACAGACATCGACGACTGTGTTAATCACACATGTGAAAACGGTGGAACGTGTGTGGATGGTGTCAACAGTTACTCATGTATCTGCCCGTTAGAGTTTACTGGAGATCGCTGTGAGTCAGGTAGGTCTTAGCAAAGGTAGTCCAAGGACCAGCTGGCTTTTGACCACAGTGGTGTGACCCTCTTGGCAGGCTTAAAATTCATCGCCAACGTTTATGGGAGTTTGTAGAGGGAATATTGTTAGTGTTTAAAATCGCTCTGTGCGAAACAAAATTGTCTTCAAAGTCACCTTTATCGTTTTATTTCGTTTTCTATAGTATCTACCACACACATGGCTGTGTAATAAAAAACTCGCTATTATTTATAAATTTGCATAGCTTACGCTAAACTTCATTTACTTATTTTATTTCATTTTATTTTATTTTATTTTTAGTTTTATGATTATTTTTTGTATAGCCATCTGTGAGATACCTGAAATCACTACTAAACACGTCCACATGACCAAAAGAACGAAGAAGCGATACCGGACCGGACAAAGTATTCTATTGGACTGCAAATTTGGGTACAAAGGAATAGGGAATAAAAAACTGAAGTGTAACGAGGGGAAGTGGATAGCAAACAACTTTTATTGCGAAAGTAAGTGTAGGTGTTGAGATAATGTATATCCTTTAAGATAGAGACGCCCATATGTGAAAACTGGTACATGTAACTGGGAAAAAACTTACTGAATAACATCATATAGCTTGTTTAAGTTCCAAAACCGCCTATCTTTCCTTTGTTTTTTTCTAGTTTTTTTTTCAGTTTTTTCCCTTTCTCTTCCATTTTTTCTCCTCTTCCTTGTCGCAAACAGCCATCTCAGTCATGTTGGTCCGATCTAAAACACAGGCAAACCTGCGGTAATCATTACCAACTTTGTTGTACATAGGTAAAAAATCAGACTTTTTCTGACATTTGCAACTTACTTTACCATGAGGTAATACGAGCTCTGATTTTCATCCAACTCGAGTGATTGATCAGAAATTGCTTTTCATGGTTCCGGCAAAATGGGAATTTAGTAATTGTTGATGAACTCCACACATTGTATCGGTTTGATACATTGAAGTTTAATATACTTAGTGATGTAAATACATTTTTTGCATGTACTTTCCAAAAAATTGTTTCTATTTCTACGTTATGACGCAGACAAAATACGTGCAATTTTCTTGTCAAGAACTGATTGAAACAGTTTATGTTGGAAAGTCAATTTGGTAACTATATTTTGCCATATTGTAGAGGCAAGGTTTTGTGACCATGCGATAGCCTGTCATTTTGCTCAGTGTATAAAAAACAAAAACAACCAATTCTCCTATCCAAATTCTTGGAAGCAAGTGACTAGTTTCATCTAGGGAGGAATATAAGTGACACTGGGAAATAATCACTGCCTACCATGCACGGAATAAATCCGTTTGAGGTGAACGTTGAATAATGAATAATCAGATTACCATCCGAAGACAGCACCTATCCTACGATGTTCCGTTCACCGGACCTTGGCTTTGTTGGGAAGGGACTGGAAACAGCAGGAGAATAAACCCTCGAACGTACAAGCAAAGAAAAACCCCCACCGTGGTTCAGGCAGAGGGCTAATGGACCCCCCCCCCCTTTGGGTTTTCGTTAAGTTACAATAAATTGAAAAGATTTCACCTTTAGTAGAAAGCCTGTGATGTGCTCTACAAGTTCACTTCAGGCTCCCTTAGTGTGTTATTCGCGCTTATATTCGCGCGAGTATATTAGAAGTAGGCGAGCGAAGCCAGCTGGCAAGAAGAATGGGGCGAGGAAAAGTGAACCTACAAGAAATCTGTTGAATTTTGAATTCCCCCCCACACACATGTAAAATGAGGGTTCTGGCACAGAAATTTTATTAAGCGTTTTTTTACCCGAAATGAGGCTCCCATGCTCACCTCATTTCGGGTAAAAAACGCTTAATAAAATTTCAGTGCCAGAACCCCTCATTTTACATGTGTGTAAATAACGCAAACAGCATAAAATTAAACAAAGCGGGTGACTTCGTGAACCAGCGAACAAATATAATCACAAATATAACACAAGTATATACACCAAAATGGCGGCCGCAAGATATTCATCCGATGTTCTGCAATCAAACAGCTGTCAACTTTCTGAGGCTATTTATAACCTCCCTCCAGAGCTTTGTGAAATAATTTACAAGGAGTATCTCGCCATAAAATTGAGGCAGCGAGCGGCTCTGGGCTGGAACGAGGTGCATGAGGCTCTTAAAGAGGCGCCTTTCTGCGAAAAGCAAGAACGAATTGTAAATGTTTTGTTTTGTAGGAAATGTGACACTTGCGGTAAGAATGGGCTTTGTTACGCGTGTAACAAAAATGGAGTTTATCACTATCTCGGCTATCCTGTATTTGACTTTAATGACTACGAAGAAATTTTTCAGAAATACTGGTAAAAAGAGGTTATCCACTTCGCTCTGATTTTTAAGAAATTGGTTAACCTCGGTGTGCTTTGTTTGTGAAGAATTCCAACCACCAATTAAAAAAAACGAAACATAATCGAATATGAATGAATTTTTTTTCAGATTAGATATTTGTGAGTCAAATTTGATGGCAACCGGATTCAACACCTGTCAGATAACTGAAGCAATTCAAAACCTACCACCAGAGTTACGTGAGATAATTTATAAACATTACCTCACCATAAAACTGAAAGAGCGAGAGGCTTTTGGTTGGAACTTGGTTCACAACGAGCTTTTAATACAACCTTTCTGTTCTGAAATGGAGCGGCTTGTGCATATTATAGTGTGTATAGCTTATATGCACTGTTGTCAGGGAGGGTGTTGTTACCCTTGTTATAAACAAGAAGAAATCTTACATGAAATAACCATTTCTGTCCCCGATATAATTGATTTAACCCTAATTAAGTTTTGTACTGATATATGGGAAGAGGACCACAGTCCTTAAGTTGTGTTAAAGGTGCGTGACTTCGTGGTTTGGTGAAACCCGCAGACAATGACGTAATTTATATTCTCGTACAAACATTGAAGGGAAACCCCCTAACAACTCAAGCTTGAAAAAACAAATTAATATTCACAGACAGATTACATTAATTCATAATCAAAATATTCATTACCGTCAGCAGAAGTTTTGAGACCTATTTTATAAACAAATTGATAATAAACATCTTCCATCAGGTCTTCAGCAAGTCGTTTAGGGGCCCATACAAGAAACTCATCTCCACATTTTGTTTTTAAAGTTAAAATAGCTGAAAGCCCATATTTACTTTCTCGATGTTTAACCTTTTTAATTTTGTATACTTCGTCTGAAATTTTTCTCCATTTTAAAATTTCTTTTCTTATAAAACTTTCTTCAGTTGGCCATTCTTCTGATATCTCTTGTTGATCTTTTTTTAGCCAGTCTTGTGGGATTTCTTGTTGATTTATTAATACATCTTTTATTGGGCAGTCTTGTGAGATCGCTTGTTGATCTGTACAGACATCCATAGTAAGAAGATACATTGGAAGATATATTTGTTTAATATGGGTGTTCTTTTTTTTGTGAAGCGGAACACATACCGAAAGGTGACGGTAATTCCGAAGGGCGCCGGAAATTCTGAAAGGTGCTGTTAAATTCGGAAAAATTTTTAGATTTCTGTTTGACTTTTTTTTCTCCCACTCACGTGTGCTATCACGCTTTGTCTCACATGTTTTAGTTTAACCTTGACACTGGATTATGTAATATCACGTGGAGCTCAGGTGCTTGTTGCCAAGCAAATGCGTCATATGTTTTAAACGTCTCAGTCAAAATTTTATTGCGACTCTGTTGGTGAAGTTGTCAACTTTGTGAAGAAAATCGTTTTATGGAACCACATCATAGCCTGAAATCGGGTATCCATCTTCATCACGAGTTGGTAACGATATTTTTGAAACACATTCACGAGTTGGGGGCATTATTTTTGAAACACACTCACGAGCAATGTATCGTATTTGTCTAATATCAGGAGGAGCGAGAAGTTCAAGAAGCCAATGACAAATAGTCACAAAAAGTGCAATCATTTTTTGCGTATATAATTACTTTAAAAATCTACAATTGAGCGAATTTTTTATCGTACTTTCTTTGAACAGAAAGCGGAATCTCCATACAATGATCAGTGATGAAATTATCTTTCATTTTCAAGCTATCAAGTAAGACCTTCTCGTCGAAAACTTCGCCTCGGAGGTAAAAGCGAATCTCGTCAAGGATTTTCTGGTATTCGATACGGGCCAAATTTGCTCGTTCCATTTTTTTATCGAATTTTTTAAGACTTGCCACTGCTTTCAAAATAAGGCCAACACCAGTTAAAGTTGCCATGACAGCAGGCTTCAGTGTTATTCCTCCAGCAACTGCGGCACTTATAATTAACATGCCAGCTGAAAGATTACAAACAAATTTTTTTCTTCGAAAACCGCGGTGCAACTTTTCATATCCATAATGTTTCTTGTGGTAAAAAGCGTATAAATCTTTCAGAAGTTTAACCTTCTCTTTGGAAAGTGTTTGGTCGATATGGTTGAATTCGAAAATGTCCCGCATTGTGCTATATAATAAATGTAAAAAAATTATGGTGTTCTATATTCAATCAAAATTAAGAATTCTTCGTTTTTAAATTTTGGAGATGCTAAAAACACCGAAAAATACCCTTTTGTACTATTAAATTAATATTTATTTTTTGTTTTGAAATTGCTTTTGTTGAAGCGAAAGTCAATGTAGGAAAATCATCAACATTTACTCCTAGAGAAATAGCTGGTAATGGAGCCATAACTTTCCCATATAATACTGTCATACTATTTATTTTGCTTTTTTCTGGAATTAGTAACTGTGCATTACCATAGTAACCGACTGGAAGTTTATATAGGTTAAAACCGAGGCGTGACCGGTACTGATTGGGTGAGTCTTTTTCAAACAAGAGTTGGAGAGAGTAAGCTTTTTTATTAATTTGATGTGGAGACCCGGAAAAATCACTGATACCCAAAACCTTGATATTGTTTTCACTCGAAGATTCATCAGTGTCTTCCATTAAGTATCTGAAGGCGTCTCTTTTTTGTCCTGAATTAATAATTTGAGATTCATGAATTTTTTGAGTGACAAGATCTCTCAAATCTGTTATTTTTTCTTGCACAAAATCAACATTAGCTGCGGATTTCGAATTTCTGTAATCGGTTTGCCAGTTAATAATTTTATTGTTATTTAAATTCAAGTTTCCAGACATACTAGTTGTGCCATCAAGTTTGAGATAATTTTTTTGTGTTTCACTAAGTCTGTAGTTAACAAACTCGACACATGTTGCGTCTCTTTTGTTTGTTGGAAGATTAAGATTGATAATTGATTTATTTTTCATATCAATTTTAGCTCCTTTATCCAATTTTTTCGCACTTTTTTGTTGCTTGATCTGCCTGTACTGGGTCTTTTACGTTGTAGATTGTATTATTGTTCATATCAATGCTTGCTTCCATCTTTCCGCCCTCCTTTTTCGAAAGAAAGATATTTCTCGTGTCCTGATAGTTTATTACCTTTGTCAGATCACCGTGGACAGGATAAGGGTTGCTTTTCAATCGCAAGATACTGTACTTATTTTGCATGTCAATATCAGCAGAACCGCTAACACTACCCTGAGATCCAGGATCACCTTTTTCTCCTTTATCACCCTTGTCGCCCTTGTCGCCCTTGTCGCCTTTGTGCCTTTAAAACCACGTGGTCCTTGTGCTCCCTCCTGACCTTGTGGTCCAGCGGGCCCTTTTTCTCCTCTTGGACCATTAGGACCCTGTGGTCCTCCAGGGCCTTTATCCCCCTTCGGTCCAAGAGGACCCTCGGGGCCAGGAGGACCACCTGGACCAGGAGGACCCACTTTTCCACCACTTTCACTCGTCGTAGTTTGGCTAGTTCCACCTATTTGGCTGTTAATATACCCCATTATATATCTTCATCAAAATTTTTTTTCATTAATTTTTGGGGTTTGTCATAGTAAAAGAAAGAATATTTTTTATCGGTGGCGCGATCTAAAGCGTCATGATCCACACCAATCTCGTCTGCAATCCTTTTGTTTTCTCTTGGAAGAAATCTGAAAATGCAAAAATGGCTGCAGTTATCACGAATGTTTTTCGGCACCTTGTAAAAAGTTTGAGTGAGGTAAATAACGCAGCAGTTTTTGTGCCGCCCGTTGATAAAATAATTAATGATATCGTTTTGGTTTTTTTCGCAAACAAGGTCATCAAAAACAACTATTTTTTGGTTGTCCGCCCGAAGTTCTTCGAGTGGAATAACGCAGCAGTTTTTGTGCCGCCCGTTGATAAAATAATTAATGATATCGTTTTGGTTTTTTTCGCAAACAAGGTCATCAAAAACAACTATTTTTTGGTTGTCCGCCCGAAGTTCTTCGAGTGGAATGATTTCATCACCATGAGCCTCGATAACCTCATAACCAACCTTGGGGTTGATTTTTTCAGCAAACTCCTGCAAAAGATCCTGGTATTTGTTCTGGTGCAGGTTCTTTGAAAAGAGGTAAATTTTATCATACTCTAACAACTCATAAAGCATATGCAGTAATGTGTTTGTTTTACCAGAATTACTGGGCCCACAAATTAACATCCGAAAAACATCTGCTGGCATACAAGGGTGACCTTGCCTGTAGTCACTCTCGGAAGAACCTGGGTCATAATTTGGAATCTTCATTTTTTTTTCGCTTCTATATATTTACGCTGGAAATATGTCAGTGAAAAAATGGCGTCAGTTGGCTGACGAAAAAACGGTGTTGGATCAGCAAACAGAAGAAATTTACCAAAAATTCAAAATGGATAAAATTAACAAAGAGTTTGGTCAGCTTTTAGGAGAAGAGCTTTTTAAACCAATCACAAAAAGGCTTGATGAAAAGAGCAGCACCACTGTGGAAGAAGAGGAAGAAGAGGAGCAGGAAGTTCCTGATTACACAATGGATGAATTTGACGAAAACAACCCATTTGATTATGAATTCAGACCGGATGCACCATCACCAGAACCATCACCACCACCAACACCACCACCACCACCACCATCACCACCACCACCTTATCAAGAATTTGATGGTGATGATTTACCACTACCACCCCCACCGCTGATGGAAGAAGCATCCACACGTAAAGAGTGGGGGATGTCGGGACCGGTTGAGCTAAAATATCCAAGTGAAGCAATCTTGTTGCAAACGGTCAATCAACTGATCACGAAATACGGAAATGATCCCAACTACAAAGTAGGAAAATCGAAATTAGGTTTGAAAGGCAAAACCATTGCGGAACTCGAAAAAATGAGAGATGAGATCTATAAAAGAAGGGGAACCCAACCTCTTTCGAAACGGTTACAGGAGGGGAAACAGAGACTTAAGGCCACTCCAAAACAAAAAAAGGAGAAACAACCCAAACTCCTCTTGAAAAAGCTGTCACAAGCCGAAGACCCGCTATTGAACTTTCTGACAATGAAGATGACTTTTCTGAACAGGAGTGGGAAACCGAAGGAAGCGGCATCGCTGATGAAGCTGAAAAATTGATCGATCAACTTCATTTGAGATTAGGATCGATAAAAGCAGGAAACAGCTCAATAAAACTGAAAAATCAGGTGTTATATCTGCTTGATTTACTTGTTGAACTCGGGACAATTGGAAAAAAGGAAAAGAAAAAAATTATTTCTGCTTATATACAATGAGCTTCGACATACTGCTTGACTCGAGCCTTGCAAAAATAGAAAGAGGTGGAGAACGGAATGTTTCACATGATTTCACAATAAATTTTTATCCACCGATAGAATTGGATAAAGGAAACTATAAAGCAGCGTTGAACAGACTTATTACAATGAGTTACTCCTGGAATAATATCGATTCTCGTTATGATAACAATAAAATTAGATGGAAGAAAAAAAACAGAACAAGTGTGGAAAACTTTAACTTTTCCAAATGGAATGTATGATTACAAAAGAATCAACACTTTTGTTCAACAACACACCGGTAGAGTAGATCCAGCAAACAAAAACAGTAATTACATTTTCACAATATACTTCGATATGTCAATTTATAGGGTTGTGACTTTGATACATAACGATTATGAGCTTGACTTGTCTCAAGGAAATTTTGGTGAATTGCTTGGTTATGGAAAAAGTACCTTGAGGGGGAATGTTGTCGGAAGGAAAGTTCCAAATATCACAAGAGGTGTTGATTGGGTATATTTACACTGCGATCTTATCTCACGCCGAACAAACAATGTTCCAAGCGATGTGTTATACAGTTTCTCAACATCAGATCTTCAGGTTAGCTATCCATTTCGAAAAGAGCCACGTCGACCTGAGTGGCAGCCTGTTAATAAAAGTAATATAAATGCAATAAGAGTTTGGGTGACAGACGGAAGAAACAATATTCTGGATCTCAACGGGACAGACATTGCATTAAGCTTAATGATTGAAAAAGATTAAAGTTTTTTTGTCGGTATAATATACAATCAGGTATCATCCAAGCGAGTGGGCAAGATACTTTGATGAAAAAACCGGGAGTTATCGATATAAACACAAAGGGTCGGGTGTGATTCGTGACACCTTCATGACAATTGGTAAAGTACTCAAAAACAATGTAAAGAATGTGGCAAAGAAAACTGTTGAAAAAGCCTCAAAAACAATCGCTAAAAAACCGGGTCAAAGAGTTGGTGAACTTGCTGTTGAAAAAGGTTCAAAACAAATACGAAAATTACTGCAAGAGAGAAAAAAACAAAAAAAAACCGTTGTCTGAAGATTCGAAAAAGAAACTTGCAAATATTTTGCAAAACCAAACACAAAAAAAATCAGACGCAAAAATTTTTTTCTCTTAATATATGAACTATCGTTAACATGTTCAGAACTCAACCATACCTCGAGAATACTTCATACGTTCAAATTAATTTGAACAGCCCGATTACACTTCCTGCGAACAACCAATTTCAAACAAAGAGGGGATACAAATTCACTGTGACAGACCGGGACAATTTTTATGACTGGTACAACACTTATTTTCGCGTCGATTTTAAGTTTGAAGCTAAAGCAGACGGAGCCAACACTGCTGCTGACACACAATCAGCTCCTATCAACGGTTCTTTTTCATTGATAAAAAGTTTGAAAGTAAGTTCATCGGGGAAAATCCTGTACGAGGCAGACAATATTCACAAAGGTATTTTCATCAAAAATTTGCTTGATTTTTCAGATGATTATTCAAGAAGCGTGGCAAAAAACCAATTTTGGTATCTTGATGAAGATGCCACCACAGAAACTGATGGCAATGCAACGAACAAAGGAGGAATACGGGCAAGGGCGCTTCTATCACATGGAGGTTTAATGGTTCAGACTATTATCCCTTTGAACAGATACTCCTTCTTCGAAACCCTTTCCGATAAATTGCTTCCACCGATGCAACTTGAGTTTGAAATTGAACTGCAAAACGACCAAGAAATGATTTTTCAAAACAACGCAACAGCTCGAAGAATTGTTGTCCGTAAATTTGAGTTGTGGACCCCACAATTACATTTCACTGGTAAAGGACAGACCATGGTCAATGAAAATTTCTTGAAACCAACCCAATGGAAATATCTGAATGAAAATTTGCATAGCAGCCCCTCCCAAAGGGATGCGAATGGTACGTGGTTGATTACACCTGGGGTAAAGGACCCCAAACATGTTTTTGTATTCATTCAACAAACTCGGAAACAAAATGCTTACACACAAAACCCTTACATATTTGACACATTTGATATCGATGGTGATGACTCAGCAAGATTGGACACTTGTCGCCTTCAGTACGGCACAAAATTTTACCCTGATCTTGATTACGACCATGATTTTTAAATAAGAATTTTGAATGATTTAATCAATTACAGATACAGAAAAAACGACTACAACTCCGGCGTTCAGCTGCAGCTTGCAAATTTTGAGAAGCTGTACCCAATTATCTACTTTGACCTACGAAACACCAAAGAAAGTGTGATAGGAGACTCGAAAAAGCTTGAATTAAAGTATAGACTAAATGAAGCCGCCAACGCTCAAGATTATACGATCTTCGCCTTGGTTTTGAATGAAAAGGAATTCGTGCTGAAGCAAATTGGTAATGAGCTTGTCGCCGTCTAGAAAAAAGTAAAAAAAATTCTGAATATAATATATACGCACGATGAGCACAACTTATCATCCATTTAAAATCGCGCTGACTGATGGTCAGAAAAAGAAACTTCAAAAAGCTTATGTAACAAAGACCCCTGTTGGTCTGAAAGTCAAACCGGACCAAATTGGGCGTGGTGACGAACTTTTTCTTACTGAAACTCAAATCAAGCGATTGAAAAAAAGATCGGCGGCAGGGAAAGGAATGGTAATAAAATTTAGCCAGACACAGCTATCTTAGGTTTGGCAAAACCTTTGATAAAGCCAGCTCTTGGAGCATTAGCAAGTGCAGGTTTGAGTTTTGGCGCTGAAAAGGTGTTAAAAAAGATATTTGGTAATGGTTTTGGACCAAGAGAAATTGAGCTTTATAAACTTGTCTAGCGAATGACTCCTACTCAGAAAAAGGAGGCAAAACAATATCTTGTTGGAAAAGGTTTGGTGAAAGGAAGCGGCGCACAATACGGCGGTTTCCTTGGCATGTTGGCGCCTATCGGAGTACCGTTGGCCCTTGATTTGGTCAGAAAAATAATTGGAAAAGGTATGCAAACGCAACCACCACCGCCACCACCACAAACAATACGATCACCAGGAATACCAAAAGGTAAAGGGATGCAAATTCAACCTCAACCTTTTTATGGAACTTGGGATGATTATTATCGTTTAAAAAAAAACTGAAATTTGAAGATAAACCTCTTTCCAACATTGACCTGAGAAAATGGTGCAACTTTTTACGAATACCCATCAAAGGTATTTTTAGCAGAAATGAAAAAAAAAAACCTTTTTTCATTCTCCATGTATTATAAACTTGGATGATTTTGGAAGTTTGGGAACTCACTGGGTATGTTGTTGGCCAAAAGGAAAAGGTCTTTACGAGTATTTCGATTCATTTGGGCTTCCACCACCTTTGAAATGGGAAAAAGAAATGTCAATGCATGGGCTGACACATTTTTTCAGAAATGGCAACCAAATTCAATGGGAACAAAGTGTGAGATGTGGTTACTACTGCCTTCTCTTTTTAAACGAAAGAAATAAAGGAACAAGTTTTACCGATATTTTGAAAATATTCTCCAACGATTTACTTCAAAATGAGGAAATTGCGAAAAATTATTTTTCATAACTATATAAAAATGGAAAAAGTGTACTGTGTGAAAGAAAAAAGGCACACACCAAATGTACCTGGGAGTGAAAAAGTTGTTACAACAAAAAAAAAAGAAATAGAAGAGTCTTGTTAGTAAAATGCTTAAGTTGTGGAAAAATGAAATCCGCTGGTTTCTTGCCGGGAAACTGAGTGAGTCCTCCCTTGCGGAGGGCAGTGGAATATTCGGTGACGTTGCTATGGCAGTCGGTGATCTTGCTATTACAAAAGGAATCCCATATCTTGCGAAAAAAGGTGTTGAAGCTGGAAGATATTATACTTCTGAAGCTATGAGAGACCCTAAATTACAAAAGAAGGCATTAAATTACACTCTCAACAAAGCCCGCCCAGTTATTCAAAAAGTTGGAAGTGAAATGTTTGATAAACTTTCAACTAAAGTTCGACCAAACCAACGTTACAAAACTGACAGACCTGATTTGGATGGAGCTGGGTTTGATATACATGCAGCAATTGGGAAATTTCCGAAACCAAAAAAAGGTTGGACATTACCAGGACATAATTTCACAGGGCCATACAATCCTCTTGAAAAGCAGGTTAAATTCAATCCAGAAACGGGTGAAATTCTTGAAATATATTAACAACCCACAGGCACAACAGATGCGATTGCAATGCAACATGATGTTGATTATGATGTTTGTTCCAACCGTGAAAAAAAGTATGGTGAAAATCTTAAAAAATGCAAAAACAAAGCGGATAAAAAAATGGTGAAATCTCTTGACGCTGTTCCTTACAAACAAAGGCAGTGGGGCCATGTGGTTGCAAGAAACGCAATTAATGCTAAACAATAGTTAGGGTTGGGTTTGAAAAAAACAAAAAGGGACTGGTGTTTTGGACAAACCGTTGGAAGCAGTTAATTTTGCTGAAACTTTGACAAAACAAATTATTCCTTCCACAAAACCTGTATTCAATAGGTATTGGTCAGGTGATATTGCGAAAAATGCTTTCACAGGACCAACTGGTGTCACAAGCAAGAAATTTTGGACTCATCCGAAAAAGGGTACTGTCATGCGTTTGGTGAAAAATCCGAAAACAGGCAAATATGAAAATGTTTATGAAGAACCTTGTTTGGCTTTTAACCACCATTTATCAAACTCCTGTTTTGCGAGCCAACAGCTTACTAAGCTTTTTGGAAGGTGCTGAGGAATAGATTTCATAATTTCTTTTTTGTTTGGCCAACATTCAGAAGGGTCTTTTTCAAAAAAATTGTACAGAAAACAGGAGTAGTTCACTGACTTGCCGGACATCTTCTGAAATTGAGCAATAACGTTGCCAAGAAAATCTACCTCGCTGAAAGAAAACATTTCTTTTATACCCCATTTTTGCAGAACTTTTTTTAAATAATCATTATTTGTTGGAAGATCAGTGGAACTTTTTCTCCAATTTTCTTCTTCAGAATATTCATAATCATCACATTCAATCACTCTACCACATTTTTCACATGCAAGACATAACTCATTCACCATATAAACTATTTGCTCCTCGCATGAAGGACAACGATTAATCTTTTTTGATAACAGGCTTATTTCATTTTTTTGCAACATTTCTTTAATCATTTTCGACGAAATTTTCTCACCTTGCAAACAACCAAACGGATCGTCCATTTTTTATTGTGTATAGTATACAATGAGCTCACGTATTTTCAATAAATTATCAAAAATTTATTACAGCCCGCAAGGGTATTGGAAAGGGTTTGCAGCAATTAAGAAATTAGCCCAGGCAGCGAAAGTTTCGGAAGATGTGGCTCAAAACTGGTTGATGAAGCAAGCTCTTTAGCAGGTTTATTTACCAGCCCCACGGTACATTCCAAGACCGAAATTTGATGTTCCTGTTCCAAACAAAGTTCACCAAGCCGATCTTCTGTATCTCCCACACGATCGCCCACCACGCTCCCGTAAAACTTTTAAATATGCTCTCACAGTGGTAGATGTGGCCTCTCGATACAAAGAAGCCGAGCCGTTAACCACAAAAGAGGCTAAAGAAGTTGCAACTGCTCTGGAACGGATTTATAGTCGTGGTCCTTTGAAGTGGCCGAAACTGCTTCAGGTCGATCCTGGTCGTGAGTTTATGGGCGCTGTGAACCAACTGCTTTCGAAACATAATGTCGAGGTTAGACGTGGTCGTGTGGATATTCACCGTGATCAAGCTATCGTTGAAAGATTCAACCGCACCTTGGCTGAACGACTGTTTGGACACCAATATGGGGTTGAAATGCGCCTTCCTGAGGGTCAGCGGTCCACTGCGTGGGTGAAAAGGCTTCCTCAAGTTGTTGCCGCTCTGAACAACGAGGTAACTAGCCTTACCGGCAAGAAACCCGCCGTTGCCATTAAAGAAAAATATGTTTCTGCAAAGCCATCGACACCTTATTCAAGGCCTGTTGGGCAAAGGGAAAAAAAGCTCCCCTCTCTCGTTAACGTGCGCTATCTCTACCAACCTGGTGAGCTTGAAGGCGGTGTAAAAAGAGCTACAGATCCAATCTGGTCTTTGAAAGTTTACAGCATTGAAAGATCTTTTACCAAACCAAATCAACCCGTTCTCTACTATTTGTTCGACGGTCCCAAGCGCGGCTTCGTGCGTGAAGAACTGCTGGTTGTCCCTCCAAACACTTAATTACCCCACGAGCAACTTTAAAATTTCGGCATCTAACTCAATAAGTTCATCATAATATGTTAATGTTAGCATTTCGTTGTACCCATAAGCTTTTGTATGAATACCATCGTCACATATCCATCGCTTTGTATCAAATGGTGAAAGCGAAATTTTGTTAAGATGCATTCCGTATATCTCATGCCCCTCGCTTCGAATAATGTTCATTCCATGCCATAGCTGCTCCTTTGCAAAAAGCGCTTGCTTGTACTGTTCATGTTTTATTTGTTTCTTTACAACATTCTTTTTTACACCTTTTGCTTTTTTGATATTTTTTTCGTCTGCCTTCAAGATAGAGTACATTTTCGATGTCAGACCCACAAACTCTACAATTGGTGTTCCATTGCATTCATCTTTCATTTTGCCCAAGACCTTTTTGTTTATATTTGAGTAAAGTTTATGTTCTTTCGGGTAGTCACTCGTATCATAAAGATCTTTGTTTTTTTCAATGTCTTTGTATACGTCATCAGTTTCAATTTCAACAAGAAGGCTGTCGGTATCTGTGTATAAAAGCTCGCACTTTGGCCCGTATTGTTCTTTTAGTTCGTTGTAGAAAAAGTCGTACATCAATATCTTGCTGTTGTCAAGTATTGTCATCCCCGTGTAGACCGGCTTGTTGAGCAGCAGCTTGCTTTTGTGCATGCCAATTCCAACAAGGTCATTTGAAAAAATTACAAACCTTGAGTGCATAGGGCTGGCAACCAATTTTCTTATTTTTTCTGTCTCATCGCTTCTTGCTAGTTCTATTTGAACATGTTTACGAACGTTTTCCATGGTTTTGCCGAAAACTGATTTATTCATAAGCTTGTAAAAGTTCTTTTCAAAGTCGCTCTTTGATTTTTTCCTGAATTCTGTATTCATCTGAATGTACGGCTCCATCCAGCATTCTTGTTCGAACTCCAACACCCTGTGCACTCGCTTCAGTTTCATGCCCTGCTTCAGATCAAACTGCAAGTTTCTGTAATGCACGACATAGTTGCTTTTGTCATCAAGTGTCAGCAGCAGCTTCTCGCTGTCAGGCGGTTTCAGATCCAGGTCTTTCATCAACCTCTTTTGGTAGTACGACATACATTCTTTTTTCACGACCTTTTTCTCCGGAGCAAGGGGATAGCTGTTGTGTTGCTCATGCAGTTCTGCTGGATATTCAAGATCCATCTCAAGAATCCATCCATTCTTTGCGTTTTCTTTTTTCTTCATTATTTCTTCCTCATTCGGCATAACACGTTTCCATTTAAAATCTCTTTTCGGGAGTGCCTTGCTCATTGCCCATCCGTAAAGGTTGTTCGCGTCGAGATACACAATGTATTTTTTCGGTTTGCTGGGGTCATAGTCCGGTACTAGCGGGTTGTTTGCCTTAGCGTATCTTTTGCTTACCATTGAAATTCCACCCCGCATTCCCCTTTCCACGAATAGATGCATTTCAAGGTCTGTGAATAACTCAAGCTCGACCCCCGTCTTTTTCAAGAGCGCGTCCCAAGAGAGGCCTGGTGACGTGTAATAATGAGCCGGATCTAACCCGTACTGTTCTTGGCATATGTTTCGGAAGTTCTCAAAAACATCCGCCGGCAGTGCGACATCCGTTTTCACGTAAAGATCGTGATAATCGCCCAGCGTTTTGCATTCAAAAGCATCCCAAACAGTCTTCGCGTGCGCATACTCTTCGTCTGTTATGTGCTCGTCGTTCAGCTTGCTGTAAAACTTCTCTTTGTCCGGAAGCCTTGTCTCGCTAAATCTCTCCCATGAATCCATGTACTCATAAGGATATATCCCTTTTTTGTAAAGCAGGTCACTGCCTTTTGAAATGGTTGATGTTATTTTCAATAACTCCTTTGGTGTTGCGCTTACAAGTGAATCAAGACTTGCTTGCAAAAAGTTCAAGCTGTCTATAAAATGGATGTTACCGACTGAAAATGTAATGTATTTCTCCATGTTGTTGGCAACTCTTTCTTCAGCTGTGAAATCGCTTGCATTAAATGGTGTGCATCATAGCCCCTCAGGTTATGGAACACACACAGCATGAAAAACGAAATTTACACAAAATAAAGTTAGTATAAAGTTGATGTAAAGGTGGTTAACCA
Organism: Siderastrea radians; assembly: GCA_964017195.1. NCBI lineage: Eukaryota > Metazoa > Cnidaria > Anthozoa > Scleractinia > Rhizangiidae > Siderastrea > Siderastrea radians. The sequence goes on from OZ024894.1 coordinate 37,023,047, forward strand.
ACTTTACACCACTTTTTAAAGGTGGTTAAAGCTGTGTAAAGATCACATTTACATGATGCGTTGTAAAGTTGATGTAAACCTGGAGTAAAGTTGGTAACCAACTTTACACCAGTATTAAAGGTGGTTAAAGTCATGTAAAGCTCACATTTATATGGTGCGATGTTAAGTTGATGTATAGCTGGGGTAAAGGTCAGTACCAAACTTTGGGCTGGAATAAAGATGAGCGTTATGAAATCGCGAATCCATTTGGGTAGCAAGTTTTTCGGAGCTCTGCGTATGCGTTTTTCCTAGTATCACAAGATAAATTGGACAGTGTTCGAATCACTGCTTCCGGCACCGATGATTAAAAATATAGTGAATAAAAAAGATAAATTGATGAAGTTACACTCACAACTAATTAGTTAATTGGAACTGGTTTTCATTTGGATCAACAAAACTTTCAAATTCCTGTCTCAAAAGAACTCAAGATCAAAATCAGAAATTCACCAATTCAGATATTCCTGGTCCAAAACTTTCTTTCGAAGCGATTTGCATCACATGTAAGATTTATAACACAAGTGAAAGCGTTACTCCCCTTTTCATTTCAGCCCAATGCCCAGTTACAACTCAAGCAGCATACATGTTTTCTTCTAGGTATCATGGTTTTATTTACAAAAATTGTTTTCCATCACAATGGTACAGAGCATGTCAAATCTTAAAAAGTGGCAATAAATATAACTTACTGTTCCTTGATTAAGGCTGGTTCAGACATGTGACATGTACTTATTTATAAACATGCAAACCCATTTGTCTCATGTGAACTCGAGTAATATAAACAATAACATTGAAAGTGAAAAGTTCAAAGTAATAATTATCATTCATCCCATAGAAAATTCTAAGGGGAGGGAATGGGGAGAATGTATTACTACTTTTATGGTGCAGATAGACTGTTCACAGCCAACTTTTTTCTTTGCGGGGAAAGAACAGCAAAATGGACACCGGTGCATAATGGGAGGCACCTGCATTGAAAAATAAAGAGGCTGTGAACAGTCCATGGTGCACTAAGGGAAACTTATTATTTTGTGATTCACATAATTATTGATTTCATGTACATTGTATTTCCCTTGGGGTAAGAACTGAGAGCCTGGAACAGGCTAGGTAAGAACAGACATACAGTAGGCTAACAGCCTTCTTCAAAATACATTTGAATCCCCCTATTTAGACCGTCTAGGGGAAACAAAAAATACCTTTTTTGGCCCAACAGGTAATTGTGATACATGTACATGTAATTATATCAAACACAGCAGGCAAATTCAAAAGAGTGCACTACTGGACAATTTTGTAATAGGTAAAGCGTTTTTTGTCACTAATTGCATATGGGCATAATGCCCAGAAAGTAATACCAGCTCGCCTAAGATAGTAACAAATGAAGCTGGCTAGTCATGTCATCATAACAGGTCACATATGGGAGTCATTAGCCTTGACTAGTCCACCAATTAAATAAGATTGCATTTTCAAATGAACCTGTAATTTCCAAAAAGGCTATAAATAAATGTGTGGTTCCAGAAAATATCCATACTCCCCCCACAGAAGGGATTGGAATTTCTGGGGAGGAGGGGGGTCACAAAGACCCAAAACCTTAAAGCAATGTATGAAGCTAAATTGAAATTTCCAGAGGGGTGGGGTGGTCATAGGGCAAATCCCTTCCATGGGGGGTATGGATATTTTCTGGAACCACACAATGCTAGTTAGAGTTTTATCAGTTTGTTTACCATCTACAGTAGAAAACAAAAAACAGTTCGAGTTAGCAGGGCAGGCTCATTTTCCCGAAAAGCAGCTGGAAATCAAGCCTATATACAATAATCTAATCAATGGGCATCCGTGGTGAGCTGCAAGAACTAGAATTCGAGTTATCGGGGTAAATTTGACCAAAATTTTGATCAAGGGAAAAGACATTTACAGCGTAGTTCAAGTGTGCGGAGTTTTTGAGTGATCCGAGTTTGAGTTAACTAGGTAAAAATGACTGAAAAGTGGGGTCAAATCCAAAGGAAATGGAAGTTAGTTCGAGTTAACCGAGTTTGAGTTACCGTCTACTGTATTGAATAAGAATTATACAGATTGAGGATAATGTTATCCACCAAAACCTTCTAAATCTGCATTATTCTTTATATCAAAAGACAGCTGATTTAAAATACTTGTAACTGTTTTATCATTCATTCAAAATATTTCCAGAGCTCTTGCACCACAAAATGTAGTCAAATGGGTTCTCACCTCGGCGTAGAACTCCCTTCAAAGGTTTTTTGTGTTTTTGCTTTTTCAATCATATTGAAATTATCTTGTTGATATTTTTAAACATGGTGATCGTGTTTGCGCTTTCCAGCTGTTGTTACATGACATCAACCATCCAATAATTTTTTTTATATTGGACTATTGTTGTCAGTTGTCCAATCCCTATTTCAGTAATCACTCATTAGTAGCAAGTTCTTCCAAATTTTGTACATGTACATGTAGGTGTTAGCACAGTTGCCTAGATCGAGCCGAGGATTGTAAGCCAATCAGACAAAAAGGAAATATTTTAAATGAATTACACTATTATAAAAATTCAAACTAATTAAAAGACCTAGGAATGGGACTGATTACCAACTTTTTCATCCCATTGAGTTCAGTCGAATAAGAAGCAAATCTTTGTGTTACTCTTTGCACTGGCATAAACAAAGCAGGTCCACAAGGTGCATGTTCACCCTTCCAAACTTGAACCGGCTTGCCAAAAAGTTCCTTGTCCTGGTCACCCTGGTGCCACCATACAACAGCAAATATATGTTGATAAAATTGTCCATTGATCTTAACAGTGTGTGCAAGGTAGAAAAGAACTACTCCAGGTCTTCTAGCTTTGTTCATATCAATAGATCCGTCATCAGCACTCCAAGCGGCCATTATTCGAGCAGATCGGAGGTTTCGGCAGTCCATCTTTGAGCCAAATTTCTCATTTCCAAGTGTGATGTTAGGATACTTGCGCCCAACACTTGATGTGATTTCAATTTCATATCCAGGGTACAGAAATTTGTAGCAAGCAAGAAGTAGATTCAGTTCATCTGCATCCAATGCAAAATGTTTGAACGTGTTTGGTATGCTAACAAGACCAAGGTCACACCAATGAAAGGCCATTGCATTTGAGCAGCTTGCACTGAGATGAAACTTGATGGCCGTTTTCACAATCAAGCTTTGAGCTGAATCATTCCTTTCTTGGGCAAAAAATGGAATGAAAGTATCATGGAATTCTTTGGGAAATTCCACATCCCAGATAAACCTTCCAGCCAGACGTTTGCGCATTAATTGCAGTTCCACAGACCTTCCATTGACTTGCATACCACCAAGAATGCCATTGAAACGTTCAAAACTGAAGCACCAAAATGCATGTACAGGCCCACAATCAAGAATGCATTCTTTTAAATGACAATGGAGGTGCATGTTTGGTGTTACAGCTTTCTTCCCATACAAACGCTCAAAACGTTCTCCAAACTTGATGAAAAGCATATCAGCCTTTAGAATACCAGTCTTGGTCAAAACTGGAGATGATAAATACTGGCATGCAAGGACAAAAGTTTGCCAGCATTTAATGTGAATTTCTGGGAGTAGACCTTTCAAGCAATACATTGAGTAAAGCAAAGTCCAGTTTTTCCATTGTGAAGCGGTATAACTGCCATAGTTTGATGCGATTCTATGAGGTAAACGACCAATTCCTGTCCCAACATCAAGCATGTGAATTCTCTCTTCCAAAACCTTAAGATCTTTCTTTGTTAAGAAATTGTTCTTTGTCCAGGGTTTGAAGACGTGTTTAGCTGTTCCCAGAAACAAATTATGCATTGGATCGATGGCCGTAAACTTAACAGCATCAAAATACTCAAGTTCTAGCAGACAGCTGTAATAAACACCATACTTTGTGGCCAATGTCTCATGCTTGGTTTGTGTTGAGGCTTTCTTAACCATTTCTGCATGCCTGCGGTGGCTGCTATTGTGGCGTGGGGGCCAATTCTCCCTGTCAAAGCCAGAGTAGTCAGTCCTCTCATGAAAGCTTCCCGGAAAGTACTTAAAGCACTTTGAGCATCCCTGATATGCTGAATGCCCTTTAAACCCACAGAGTTTCCGCACAGCTGGGAGATCGGCTGATGCAAGAAGAAGAGCACCACGGTATGTTTGTGGTTCCTTACTCAGACTGGTAGAAAGTTTTACTCCTTTCCACAGTGCTTTCATTTCATCAACAATAGGAGCTAAAAAAGTGTTAAGTGATTTAGGTTCTTTCTTCATTTCTGGAACAATGCCTGCCACAATCACATTTTCCCATTTAAATCTTTGCTCTCTTGGAAGATTGAGGAGAACTAAGTAAATAACGCCAACAGATCTATCATTTCGTCTCTTGAAAGGCTGGAACCAGTCCACGTTAATTGCAAATGCTAAGTTCTGGGGGACGTTCAGAAAATTGTCTCCTTTATACTTTAGAAAGTCTTTCCAGATGCTGCCATCATAAACATCTGCCACAATATTGTCGTCTACATGACGATCTCGCCACTCCTCACACATTTCAGGAAACCCTGGCCTTTTCAGCAAAGCTTCAACCTGGCCAATGACACTGTTAAAACAGTAAAGTTTGTACGGATAAAAGCACACTTTCCCACTGTTCAAGACCACTTTCCTTGCCAGAGCCTCTCCACATTCCTTTCTTCCTTTCTTAAACGGTTTGTTAGTGCAAATGTTGGAAACGATTTGTCCTCCAACATGTCTTGTGCAACTTGTCAGGTCGTAAAGTGCAGCACATCTTGGGCAGACTGCAAACTTTACAAAATTGTCACGCTTCAGACGGAGAAAATTTCCGAAGCAGGAACAATGAGCTTGGAAACATTAATGCCATTTGACAAAGGAACTGGCTATTGCAAGTAATTCCTACTGAATGCAAAAACTTGGACATAAACCGTAGCAACCACTCTAGCCCATTGTCACTTATTTTGCAAGTAGCCTGCCAAAATAATAAAAAATACACAAGCCACTGAAGCAAAATAGTTATGGTCTGCATTGATGACTGGTGGCGTTTAGGTTCTGGCAGAGGTTCATCATTTGTAATATCTTGAAGAAAATCCTCTCCTTCTCCATTCCAGACATAAGGGTCTTCTTCATCACTGCCATCACAGCTCTGGCTATCACACTCATTTTCCATTTGACAAGATGTGGAGTCACTATCACTTTCAGAGTCATCAGTGCTGGAAGTGGTAACCTTAAAAAGGTGCAAAAAAGTCACTTAATTAAAACAAATACGACCAGGCGAGTCATGTTTTGTTTACAGTCAACTCTCTCTAAGACGAACACTGTTGGGACTGGCTCCAACTGCCGTCTTGAGAGGTGTCTGTCTTATAGGAAGTTTAGTAACAGTAAAATGACTAGAAAACGGCAGGGACGGCACCAACAGCAGGTGTTCGTCTTATAGAGGTGTCCGTTAAAAGAGAGTTGACTGTATTTCAAAAGAGTACATGTACATGTACTATAATTATTTATTCAATTAAACCCCTTCCTCTAATAAAAGCTGCCCTCGAATCACGAAAAATTTAATAAATAGTATTATATAAATTATTTCTACTCCTCTCGGCATGAGCTTGAGCCCCCTGTGAATGAATCCTAATACAAGAAACTTATCTCAACCCTGCCATAATCAGGGCTGCAATTACATGTACAAGTAACAGTCAGACATCCGCAACATTGGCCGACCACAATTTGCCAATGTCCGAAGAAATTCCAACTGTGGTTCGACAGAATGTCCGGACAACATTATTTTTTTGCTTTCCAGTGTACATGTAACACCAATTTTTGCGTCAACAGCACATTAGATTAGCAGGTTCATATGATGTCCAATCTCACTTGTTTTGTCAGATCAAAATGGTGACTTACACATGTAGTTGGACATATGCCTTTTCAAGGGAAATAATTTACACTGTACTTGCAGCCCTCAGCTTAACGCATTTAACTGCCAAGTAGTTTTTATATTTATTTGTGTGGTTGTTGAACTAGGCTCGATTTCCGCTGCCTTCTTGAGTCTGTTCTTTGTTCCTCCCCAAGAGAGACAACTGGACCCGTGAGCGGCCTACCATGTCTGTGACGTAATTAAAAAAATAATAATTTATGTGTTCTTGTACAGGTGTATGTCATCAGAGGTGAAATCGTACATTTGAGGCTAATATTAAATTTGGTTTTTTAACCTTTTTTGCTTCCCACTCGTTTTTGAAGAGCACTATATGCTGTATTCTTTGGAGATACATGTATCATATACATGTAGGTGTTGATTTAAATAGAGCCAAAAGACTGTGGCCTAGCAAATGTCTAGAGGTCATAGGTCTGCACTGCATGAATTCCCGTTTGAAGAGTTTGACACCTCTGGCTCTGTTTTGCTTGTGTACTTTGTTTTGGCTCATTTCTATTTGCAAGATAATAATGCTTTAAGCTTTCAAAGTGTTCGCTCTGGAAGGACAAGATCTTAAATAATTTATTCCATGAAAATGTTGATTATTGCATTTAATTGATACTGGGCTCAGCATTTTTTAATCAATACTGTTGCAAGATGTATTTTGGCTTATCACGGATTAATCTTTGTCCGGTTTCGCCAGACTGTTCTAGCTTTACTTCTAGAAAGCTGAAAGTCGGTTTCAGAAAGACATTCTGTGTTGTAAAGGATATGCTTCTCGCATTATTTTGATCGGGCACTTTGCCTTTTGAGCTTAACGTTTACACTGTAGGTTTTACCTGTACGTTGCGTTACGTTGGCCCCACATACTGTACATGATTCGAATGTAGATCAGCGATTTTCCGGACCTGTTGGCTGAATTACAAAGACATCCTGGCCTCTAACCTGTTTTTCTATCGTTTTTTGTTGTAAATCTTTCAATCTTTCGATCTTAAACGTCTCTAAAATCTTTTTGTGTGCCACATGCAACATTCATCATTTTGAAAATCTTTCGGCTGACAAGATTATTTATGCGGCCTGTCCAGCCTGTCAAAAATCTGCAGGCAGAATTCTGATTGGGGGAGGAGCGCAGGCTCATTTTCCTGAGAAGCGGCTAGAAATCGAATCTATTGTTGAACTCAAGGAAAAATAAATGATCCATGTACATCATAACAGACATTATGCAAACGTTAGGCTAGAAATGCCTAACCCAAATGCCCCTTGGATGGCCAACAGTAAAAAAACATACCCCATTATTTTGATTTGTAGTTCCTTCCAAATCATCTTCCATTGCATTAAGAAACTCTGTGTCATCACCAAAAGTATCTTCATAATCTACATGGGCACCTGTGGACATACATGTAAAATTAATTTATATCTTATTTCAAGTACAGATTTCAGCCAATAAATTTAATACAGAATACCATTATTTTCTTTGCTGTCAGAATACTGTTGGTATTCAATAAGATACAAAAAGTGCTTGGGTATTCTGAAGTTTAACACCATTCTGCAGTTGTTTTATTTGTTGTTGTTGTTTTTTTGTATAAGGGCCTGTTTATGTGGAAGGTGGGTGCCCTGGCTAACCTACAGTTACTGCTGTACGAATCATTTCAGCCGTTTCTGCAGCAATTTACGGCAGATAAATCGAGTTCATTCCTACACATGTACAACTATTAGGTAATTGTGTAAAGATTATCTTATCTTCGTTTCGCGGACAAAATGAATCGCTCTTTTTCTATGAGCTTCATATAATTCTACATGTAGTGACAATGCTTTAATTTTTGCCCGTGGCTTTCACAGATTTCTTCAGTGAGCTGAAGGGAAAACCGATGAAAACACCGCAGCGCCGCACATTCGCATGTTTTCTAATGCATCACCACTACATAAACTGTTAAAAAATATTTTGGCGGTTTTGGATACTTGCTTCGGGCTTTGTATGTGTTTTACAATCATTCAGTATGACAAACCAGGGTCAGCCAGGGTTTTTAGGTATAAAGTATACAGGGGGATTTTAAATTGGGTATCCAGTATTTTAACGCTAAAATTGGGCCTTTTACGGGTATAAAGTATACTGGGTTTTTCCAGATTTTGGTATTATGCATGATTTTTAGGGGAAGTTTTGGGTATACTGGGTACATGTTTTCAGGTACATTGGTATACCACATATCCCCCTGGAAGACTCTGACAAACGTTTTTTATTTCCATTCACCCAGTTTGCTTTTACTGCAGACCAAATTTCCGTGATTGGAAAGTGATTCTAACCGAAAAGGAACTAAACTTACGTAAAATTTAGCCGCTAAGCTGAATCACGAATGCGAAAAAAACGGAAATAAAATTGCACAAGTTTGCGTGGCAACCACGTAGCTTGGCAACGAGATACTGTAATGGGCCCTTAATTGTCTTATTTGCCGTCGAAATACAATGGCAAAGTGTGAGTCTGATCGATTTGAGCTTTTCAGATATCATCTGCGAGCATCCGCTCGCCTGCGCAAAGATAGGATCCCAAAATACGCACAAACTTATTAAACATTAAGTTCATACCTTCAGTTGATATAGCTGCCTCAAGTTCTTCGTCTCCTGACTCGGACTGCGAAGAATCTGATAAACTTGGATCAACGAAATCGTGCCTTGCTCTCTTTGCTTCCTTCTCAGAATTTTCTTTTGTCGTCCAACATTCATTTTTCACTTCATAAAAGGCCTTGCGGTGTTTCCAGAAAGTTGCTCGAGAAAGATATTCGCTGCAATGGCCACAGAATAGCCTATTCTGCTTTCTCAAACGAGAAGACATTTTTCTCACTCGTATATTCGCGCGTTTCACTCTCCGCCTGAGAGCGAGGCTGGCCGAAGATGTTTTTTCACGCGTGACACTGCCCACGTGAATCCAATGAGCCAATCATTTGCGCCGCAGCTAGCGTCATGCTTACGTGCAAGACCAAACTTGACAAGTCTGACAACGACAACGACACTCTCCACAAGCAGCTTCAAGCAGCTACACTCGTGCAATCGACAATCGTCTGTACTCAGTGTCTTTGTGAGATTCGTGAAGTACGGTTTTGTGTTTTGTTTTGCCTTGAGTATGGGAGACTTAACGGAAGACCGATATGAAGCTCTGCTAGCTGAAAACAGGTGTCTTCGAGAAACAATTGAAGAGCGGGATTCCGAACAAAGACGGCTTATACAAGAACTTTCCTCGAAGTTGGAGGAGCAGACAGCAACTGGGCCAAGAATAGGAAGCAGACAAAGGAAAAGAAAAATATCTGTTTCTAAACAGTGTCGTGTAAGTATTATATCATTTTAGTGTGCTCATCGGTCGAATAGTTGACTCGTAACGCCTGTCACGAGTCGGCTGTCGTGACAGTAAAGCTTTGAAAATATCTGTGATCTGTCTAGTAGTAGCTTGATGTAATCAATCTTTTTCGCTACTCTTGTTACAAATTCGGGTATTAATCCTTGAGTTTATTCAATTCTCCTCATTTATGCCGATATATTTCGAGGTGAAGCCGAAAGATTTCAGAAATATTTCAGAAGTCACACGTCGGTGTGATTATTACAATGAGCATGCGTATTAGTGCGCATAAGTTATCTGTCACTGTTCTGACAGATCTTTTTCGCTGTATTTCAATATTTCAATCCCATTGCATGTAGTTCAACCTATTCTCCCTTTTGCTGCCATTTTATTTCCAGTTGAAAACGAAAAAGGCACTCCAAAAATAAAACTGTTGGTATGAACTTATTTGATAGGCCAAAAAGGCAAAAACTTTCATAACAAGTGAGGAAACATTTCAATATTTTGGTCAGAATCTTTGTCTTTGTCTTAGAGCCCCAATTAAAATATCAACAGAATCCCATTACCACAGTAAACATATTTGTTCATTATTTTACTTACACATGTGCGATTACATGTAGCTGTACCTATGTAATGCATAATGTTCTGTTTCTTTACAACAACAGCAAGACGTAAGAAAGATGTTCAACATACTAAAAATGAATGAAACCTTTGAAGGGTTCGTCCTGAGTGAGAGGTAAATACCTGTCGTTGCTATTAATTTTATCATGATAAATGAAATCTTAAAAGGAACCGGAAAATCACTACTACAGTCTAAGGATGTGAACCTTTTTTTGTTTGATGGTTTGTAGCAAAGAAGTAAATTAACATGTAAAGGTGATCATGAGATTGTGTAGCTCCAAATAGACTCAATGTTACACTGTGCACATTTCAAGTTAGGAAACTACCAGTACACACAAAGGTTTTGTCACTGTGGGTGAGAAGTTAGGGACTGAGCCAGATCACGATTCTGCATACCCAATGTATGCAGAACTTGTGCAATCGAACCCAATCAAACAATTGGCGTTTGATTGGGTTCGATTGATTTTTGGTTCGATTCTGTTCGATTGAATGCGCTGGGTGCATATCACCATTTACTCAAGGTCACAAAATCACTCTTGAAATGTTTGGATGAAACAAGTTATAAAAGAAATACCCACTTTCTAAAATAACAGGCATGCAAAAAATTTGCTTACATGTATGTCCTTCATCACTTTGAATCATGCTTTAAAAAAATAAACAGATACTATACATGTATGCATGCAGCTGTGAAACTGGCTGCAATGTGACAAGTATTAAGCAATGATGGTCTGCCTGCAAACTTTTTATAGAGACCCACAACTGGTTGTACACTGTAAGCATTAATTATTTACTTCCTTCAGCATCTCTTCACTTGCCAATCAAAATGTGATCAAGATGGTTATCGATGCAGTGGTGGCAGACAATGGCGGAAATGAGAGGTGCCCTTGGACTCAAACTGAAATGAAAAGTATGTTTGGTAATCTTTTATACATGTAGATATGTCCAGGAGTGCATGCTGTCGTGATACATGCTTATTCTGATGGTGTCCCCAAGAACTAACCTCACTTACAGTCAAGAACCTTGACAAGTTTTTGATTAGTTTGCTGGCTTCCAGTTGCACATAGGATCTATGAAACATTCAGTTTCAACCACGGTCTCACAGAAATTGTTAAAATGCATTTCCTGTTTGAAAAGTTAACTTCGACCAAAGTTTTGTCAGCATAAAATGTATTTATTGCCAATTGAATGTGTCATAATCCCTTGAGCGAAATTTTATTGGAAACCCTTTCAAACTCTGACGTTTGATGACAAATCATGAAGTTGTTCCATTTTTCAACGCATCTGATTGGTAGTTAAAAGCAACTGGTGGTCATAAAACTCAAACTTTTCTAAGAATTTGACTTGAAAGCAGTGCAAACTTTTGTAGGAAATTGTTATAGAAATAGTACAGTAAAAGAAAATTTCAAGCTGGGAAACTCAGTGGAGATCAATTATCAAATTTCCCATTCTTAGGCGGTGAATAAACCTTAACTTCCCAGGGACGGTGTTAACTTTTGGCTTTAAAGCAAAAGCATTAAAAAAATTAAGACTTTGTGTGGAGAATTTTGGCAGGAATTGCACAGGAGCTGTGCACATGCGCGGCGTTTGACCACTGTGTGGTGTCTACTTGAGGCACGTTTACATGTACATGACAGGGATGTAGCTAAGAAAACACTAAGCTGGCTCATCAACAAGCCCAGCTGGCTTTTCTGGCCTTGGCAGCTCTAAAAGTTTACCTAAGTCTTTGTTTTCATGTGAAATTTAAGCCGGATTGAAGTTCTATTTCAGCCTGTTAAATTAGCCGGCAGCCGGCCCTTAGCGACATCCCTGACATGACAGAGAATATTGGGTATAGACCCGTCAAAAAATTGGTCCGGACCTGACCACTTTTGTATAGAAACAGTCGAATCAAAAAGGGGGCCAGAGGCGCCTACATGTACAGTGTATGGCCCTGTTTTGATTTGACTGTTCCTCCACCAACGTGTAAACGTGCCTTCAGTGTACATATGTACTTGCAAACATTATATTTTTCACACTTTGCTTAGTGGTTAAGAAATTGTTGAATTATTCCAACACAGCTGTTGTTTTTGTTGAGTAAATTATCTTTTGCTAGATCACTCCTTAGAGGTTAAATTTTTTTAAGATGTCTATTCTACAATTTAGTTTTGTTTTCATGTTTTTCAACAAAATGCAGCACAAAACATGTAAAGTTGGCATGCAATCATTTCAGTTTTGGGGCATACATTCATTGACATGTTCTAACTCTCCTTAGGTGCTGCTGCCACCTACTTTAAGAGCTTGTATACTGCCTCTGAGAGAGCAAGAAAGGGAAAAAAGGAGGCCCATAAAGCACTTTGCAGGAGGCAAGGGAGAGTGCGTGACGTAAGTTACATGTTTGAGCCATAGCTGCATATACTGTTCTAACAAAAGCAATTTTTTCTGCCTTTTAAGTGTAATTGTTAAGAAATAGAAAACATGCTCTGTGTTTATGTCAAGTTATAGAAACACGAGAAATGCTGTGGGAACATGAGCCAATAGGCGAGTGTTTCCACAGCTTTTTTGAGTTCTCCCAAACTTTCACAAGTGTTTCTATAACTCGATAGAAACACAGAAAATCATGTTTTCTATTTCTTTAAGAATATAGCACAGAGAAAATGACGCACAACGAAGTAAAACTGTGAGCTATATTAACATGTAACATCAAAATGTAAATTCTCTTCATTTCGCGGTTTTACGTCATAAACATGATCAACCAATCATAGTAAGGCAGTCGATCAACAGAAAGAAAACAGCTGTTCGACATTTCTGCTTCAATTCACCATTTTTGCCAAACAAGGAAAACAGGCCTCAAAGTTAACTAAATTACGAGAAATTTCTTAGCCAATGATTTTACTGGAGTCAAGAGTCAAGAATGGAAGTTATATTCAGTTATATTTCGCTTCATCGACTTAACTCCTCCTCAGGGTTAATTATCTTTTTTGAAATTCCCAAAAAAACCCTCATGTTTGTCAGAGGGCTAAATCCATTTTGGGACAAGTTTTACATAATTCATTTAATATATGCTTAGATGCAACTGATGGTGATCTTTTATCTATTGTCTTTTTGTTTAGAAACTTCAAAAGAGGAGTTCTACATTAGAGTTAATGCCTTGGTCAGAAACCAAGAAGGCGACAATTTTTAAGGCAATGACAGCACAGTACACAAGCTCAGATGAATCAGACCTATCAGAAGATGAAAATGGTGTGATGCAGCTGAAGGGATACCGGGTAAGGAAGCTGCCTTGGGAGAGGTCAGCTCTTACCACAGTGAAAAAAAGCCTGGATGAAGCCTACTTAAAGACCCTTCATCCAAGGCCAACATACTTGAGAGGAGTCCGCATCCCAGGCCTTCCACCAGAGGTCGCCCAGTTGATCCGCTAGATTGGGCGGTGAGGCCAGCAGCCATTGGGACACCAGCACCAAGACTGCCAACAGGCAGCGCATCAGGGACATCTACCTCTGTGTCGGCTACACTGCCTCGTACATCGACTCCACTTCCATCGGTTCCATTACCAGATTCCCTCCCCACACCCAATGTGACACCAGAGGCTGAATCCCCATTGGCTGTCACATTACCTTCCTCCACGTGTAGACCAGCAACAATCACACCGACTACATGTTCGCGTAGAGATGCCGATGGGGCACTAGTGAGTAGAGCTGCAAGGCCTCTTCAACCAGTAAGAAGCTCGCTGGTAAATCCTCCGAACAATTACCATAAGAACACTGATTCATCAAAAAGAAGAAAAACTACTGCGAAAAGGAAGCTTTGTTCTTGATTTCAAAATGACAATTTATATTTACTAAATTTTTGGTTTAGTTAGGCTTGTGCCTGTTTAGACATTATGAACATTTGAGCACCAGGCTTTTATCCAGAAAAATATCGAAGTCATGCATGCAGCATACTTTTCCATGACATTTTTGTCATAGCAGGGCTGCAAATAACAGTCGGTCATTGGACATTGGCTGACCAAAATTTGCTCATGTCTAACGAAATACTAAGTGTGTTCAGACATGATGTCCGGACAATTTTTTGATCAAAAATCATTTTACGGCAACAATGAATGAAATTAAGCCTTTTGTTTTTAGTGATGTCCGACCAAAATTTTGTTGTCCGACCATGATGGTGTCTTAGTAGGACGTGTCCTTCCAAGTGAAAAAAATTATTTGCAGCCCTGCATAGTAGTGTTAAATTGAACTATACTGTTCTAGTTGCATTAAGGATTTTTCACTTTGTTAGTATTTTTCAAAACAAAACAGAAGTAGTCATGGTTGTTGTTAAAATTGATAGGTTCAATCTTGAATCTAAACTCTTTCAATGACAATTTAAGATGTGCATTTAAGATGCAATTTGAAGTTTAAAGTCTGTTAGAATTAGTTTTTTAATTTTCTCTCTTTTATATTTTTACAATAAAAAAGTTTGCCCTTTTGGTGTTTAGCAGGTTTAGAAGTTAAGGGTGACAGAAACCCATTTTCAAGAGTTTTTTAAATAAACCTGGTGTGAAATTTTTACAAGCTTGTCATTTATTCTTTATTACATCTTTAAGGTACAGTGGCGAGTAAATAAACTACATTGTCAATTGAAATTTATCTATTTGTCACTTGTTTTCTTATTTTAGTTTAAGTGTGGCCCCCCCTTTTCAATTATCCCAAAAACCAGACCAAGAGCAAATTGGGAGAAATGGGCGAAATTTACTGTAACAGCTACCATTCTGGGTGTTGGTGGTTTCAATAGGCCTATAACACAGTTCATTTACAAGCGAGCAGAAGCCATGCAAAAGTATTTTTTTTAACCTTGGTTTAAAACAAAAAAAAACATGCAAAGGGTAACTGATAAACAAACCAATTTGCGACGGCTTGAAAGAGGTATATTTTGCCTTTACGCAAACATAATTTCGCATAAAGCGTAGTTTACCCTTTTTTTTACACAAATCTGAAGCATATTAAAGTTTCATTTAAACCAGATTTAAACCCTGTACAACGAAATAAAGTTAGTATAAATTTAGAATTTATACCAGGTTTACACAACTTTATATCGCTTATAAAGGAGTCTCTTTATTCGGCTTTATTTGTTAGTATAAAGATGGTATAAAGGTCATCTTTACAAAAGTGTAAATAGAGGTTAAAGCTGTGTAAAGTTGACCTTTAAACAAGCTTTATCCCTGCTTTACACCGAATTAAATTTTGTTTTTCATGCTGTGGTACAACTGGTATTTGGTACGTCTTGAGGTTTATACGCAGTTTCAGATTGCATTCGTTATGCGCAGCTCCGCGGTACCTTCCAGTAATACGCAATGGTCTTTTACTGCGTCTCTGAAGTTTTTCTGAAGTAAAGTTTTTCTACAGAAAGAACAATTTTTCTATATTTTGCTTTCAATTGATCTTCGTTTTCAGTTAATTTTTTTAGCCTAAGAACGCCCCATTGTTTCTCTTCTTTCTGTGCTCTGTAAAAACATTTTTTGTGCCATTGACCCTTATAACTACATTTTTCACTGCCTTCACCGTCTTCTATGCTCCAAACCGGTAAAGAGTCAAAGAATTCATCTTTTATCAAACTTTTGTTACAAATATGGCAATCAGTTGCACTTTTGAATTTTACCCAGTCATACGTCTCCATCACAATCGGCTTTGGTACGGTCAAACTCTCTCTTATTTTAACCTCTTCCTGCAGAATGTCTCTTAAAAACCTTCCAACCGCGTTTTCACCCCTGTAAACCTTTGACACTGAAACTTCACCGTCGCTTTTCACAACCATGTAAGAATACCCGCATGCCTCATGCCATTCGGTCTTCTCTGTGTAGCTTTTTTTCTTGCTATCTGGCCCAATCTCACAGCCAAGAATCTTTCTAATCAAAGCCTCAATGTCAGCATATATCACGTATGGAACCTTCATCTGTTTGTGATGATTTCGGAAAGAAAGGGTGTTTTTTCCCTCTTCAGGCATTTCTATCTTTGTCGGCCTGCCATCTACACCATTGCAATATTTTTTGTGGTTCTCAAGCAAGTCTGCTCTTGAAAAACCTGTCAGACACATCATGCAGTAGTGTTTTGCGTTTCTATTTTTTGTCTGATCGTAGAGCAAAGCGCTCACCCGTTTTACATAACAATAGTGTTGTATAATCCCCGACTCAATTAACATCAGGTTTATCCGAGGCACGCTTTTTTCTTTTTCACTTATCCTATGCGGAATCACACGATTGTTTTCCCAGCCAAATACGTTAATTGCTAGGTTTTTGTTTTGAGCTTCAAGCTTGTCTATCTGTTTTACCGGTGTTGGGAAATCGATTCCTTCGTAGTTTATACCATCGTTAACAGGATATTTACTTGGTCTTTGCGGGTTCTTTCCATCTTGTGGAGGAAATAAAGCAGCTCTGAGAGCCCACTTCAGGCATTCATTGTCTCTGTTTTGAACGTTGATTATTGCCTTCTTTTTTTCCAGATTGGCTGGAAGAGGTGAATAGGTTCCTCCGCGCAATGGCTGATAGCGTGCAACATTCACATAAGCTGTCATTATTCTTTCAAGAACCCATCCTGAGCCCCGCTCTGACCAAGACTCTATTTCACCCTTTATTCTTTCAACAAATCCGTCGAATTCTGTTTTTATCTGGTCCTCGTCATTTCTGTTGAAAACGTGCGGTTCATTTTCTCGAAAATAATGTTCCATGTACTGTGTTCCACCGTCTCTCTCTATTGAAAACTCTACTTGTAAACCAAAACTTACTTTTACGCTTTTTAATTTTTGGATTTCGTTTTCAACCAAATCAGTAAACTTTTCTTTCGTTTCCCTTGCAAACACAAAAAGATCTTTATTGTTTGGATTTTCTTCAGAAACAGCCATTCTCCAAATACGAAGCCAGTCCTGGAAATTATTTTGGGGTATTAAAAACCTGTCATATAATCCAACATAATTTGGTTTTAACGTTTGAGGCAAGTTTATGTTTTTCTCCTCAGGTATTGAACCGTAAAACATTTGCAGAACATCGGACGAATATCTTGCGGCCGCCATTTTGGTGTATATACTTGTGATTATATTTGTTCAATAGGAAAAAATTCTGGCACACTTTGTATATATTGCAGTGCAGACATTTCTTAAATAGGAAAATTTTCTGTGGCACATCCTTATATATTTATTATGAATTCGCTGGTTCACGAAGTCACGCGCTTTGTTTAATTTTATGCTGTTTGCGTTATTTACACACATGTAAAATGAGGGGTTCTGGCACTGAAATTTTATTAAGCGTTTTTCACCCGAAATGAGGTGAGCACGGGAACCTCATTTCGGGTAAAAAAACGCTTAATAAAATTTCTGTGCCAGAACCCTCCTGGAACAACGTAAAAGAAAATTATAAACACAGTTGACAATTTTTGTCGCGTTTAAATGTGTTCTGTTCGAAATCAGTATGGAACTAGGAATCCCCGAGAAATCAAATCGCGAAGGCATCTGTGCTGATGACGCGGAATCGATCCGCAAGAACGCATAAGAAGTTAAAATGTCGAACTCCAGGGACATGAAACTTGCAATTACAAAGAGTATCGAGCCGCTACAGCAGAAGACTTGCCCATTGGATGGTCAAATAAAATGTTACAGATCCTGTCATCCCAAGAAGTGAGGCTTGAAAACTACCACGCACTAAAACCAGGCTGCAATAACCGAAACAAACGTGGCCGATATTCTAAAAAACGACACAAAACCGCAATCGCTAACCAGGCTCAACCAGCCAGACTCAAAGTTGAATCGATTGAAAACCGATAGACTGCGAGCAGTCGTCAATTGGGAGAAGAAAGAGACTGCTCGCAGTCTAAAAAACCGAGAAAGGCGACAAATAATAACACCACCTTGCTTGTTATTTGTCACAATAATCAAGTATGTGATCGCTTGTCATTTTAAACCAATCAGAATGCTGCCTTCGGGGACGAACGCGGAGAATTCAAAGTTCAACGGCTTTCGTGCAGGCTCACTTTTCCTCGCCCCATTCTTCTCGCCGCCTCGCTTCGCTCGCCAACTTCCGCCGCCAAGATACTCGCGCGAATAACACACTAAGTGAGCTTGCTCGCAGGCTACTCTACAAGATGAGGTACATATTATGGGCTGCCGCGCTGCTGGGGTCCTGTGACGTCATTCAAGATGGCCGCCATATTGGACGACATCTCGGATTTTACCGAAAATTAGGAATTGTCAAAAAACGTTCAAAATTGAAAATTTTTGATGCTGGACATGCAGAATACGACATAATTAAACTGCTGCCTTTTTGTTTACATTTGTTGCATTTTTCACATAAAAAGGGTAAAAACACGAATTTTTCTTCAAAAATGGCTTGACCACCTGCTGCTTATGATGTCATATCTCGTAGCCATAGCAACTGATTCTCACCAAGTTTGTGTCAAAATGCGTCTCAGGGATATGCACACAGCTACTGAAAACGGCAGGTCTAGGTAATAATTCGTTTTCGAAAAATTCAAGGGAAACCTTATGGGGGGGGCCGCCCCCTTGTACGCGAGAAGGTAACTACAGAAACGGTATATGGTTTGAAATCGCCAATAAACAGACGAAACTAAGTTTAGCTGCTGGCCGTAGTTTTGGCTTCTAAAATTCAACCGATCCCACAAAAATTCATCTTCAAAGACGGCCGAAATTCAACTATGCGGGCTGCCAGCGTGAAAAGCGTGAAACTGGCGGGGAATCTAAACGGCAAAAATAGTGCTACAAACTGGCTGCAAATGTTTCGCTTTCATTTTATGAAAAGACAAGAAAAGTTCCTGGGGCATTAGACTCTGCCGTTGTTGTCTGTCCCCTAGGGTACAAAATATATTAAGGTCACTCGAGATACGATTCGTAACCTGTGTAGCGGAAGACACGGTGGGTATTTGTTTGGCCGAGTGAAAACCGGAGGTCTGGGGCAAGTGACCACCAAAAAAAAAAACGGGTATTACTAGACCCCGTCCTGACGGTGGGGTAAAACTGCCGTCGTGCTCAGTTCCGGGTTGTAATAACAGGCTCCGAAAAAGATAAGAGTTACTTTTCACGCCAGTTTACATTTCCCGCCAGTTTCACGTTGGACAGAATGACGTCACGGACAAGCTGCCAGGCTGCTAAGCATGATTCAAAATGGCGCCCGCATAATAGAATTTTGGCCTTCTCCTTTCAACGTTCCGTTCCAAATTTTAAAAAAAATGTCACCTTTTTCGTTCTCAACATCTCACTGTATATTTGTATCAATGCAGAAACCTGCTTGCCACCATGGACTGAATTCAAGAAACGTTGTTACAAGGTGGTAGAAGTGAAGTCCCCAAGATGGAAGGACGCATCTGCAAAGTGCCAGCGCCAACGTTCGCACATGGTGACTGACAATGTCCTCAGAAGAAGAAAATGATTTCGCAGCACAGCTGGCATGGGTAAGTACTTAAACGTTAAACCACATACAAAATTTATGTTGAAAGAAAAAAATTTTCTTTGAGTACAAGTGAAAGGGAAGTTTCAGTTTTAAATCTGAAAAGTCCCGTAAACAGCCCTAAAATTAATTTCCGACACAGACACGGACATTCTGAAAACTGGGAGAGTTTTAACAGTGTCAGTTTTCGGACATTTCAAAACTCTGGAAGACAATTTTTCCAAGACGTATGCACCCAAAAAGTCAAAGTGCCTTTCCTTTACATTACAGGCATATTCAGAGGTTAATTTGGAATTTGCAACGTGAGAGCTCAACTGATAAAATGTCATTGCTATCCAAGCAGAATGCTTAGGCTCCCTTGCACAAGGAAAGTTTCATGCACCAGATGCGATTTTTGTTTTCCAGTAAGCTAGCAACATTCGTTGACTTTTAACATGTCAATAAAAACAAAGGTTAATAAATAAGTCTTCTTAAAGGGAACGGTGAAGAACTTCGATTTCTTGAAATTTTGATTGATAACTGTTGTGCTAGCTGGGGGCGTGTTCATCACATAGACCCATTGTTGCAAATTCGGCCCGCGGCATCGTCGACTAAGTATCTGCCCGATTTTGCACGGAAAATCTCTGCTCTGACTTTCTTGCTTGAAATCATAATGCGATTTTTTTTCATATCCTTTAAGGCTTATACCAAGAAGAAGGAATTAACTCAAGTACAGATGTGGCTTGGACTGAAAAAAAGACACGCTAAAGCTGAATTTCAGTGGGTAGATGGTACCTCCCCAGAAAGCTTCACAAACTGGTCTCGAGGCGAACCCAACAACTCTAATGGCAAAGAATTGTGCACTGAGATGTTGGTTACCGGGAGATATGCGCTGAAGAAATGGAATGATGTAAGATGCGACACCACGAGTTACAAGGCAATAACCATTTGTGAGAGGCCCATACGCGATGGTGAATGAACCGATGGCTAAACAAGTGGCACTACCTTGTTTTCCCGAACACTTTTCAAAGCTTCGATAGATTTATTATTATTTTTTTTTTTCCTTTGGCCAGACCTCTTGTGGGACCTCCTTCCCAAAACCCCGTGCGAAAGCTGGGGAAGGCATCCTTTGTCAAGTTTGTTTTTCGTTTGAAAGGCGTTTTCTTTTATTTCATTTCGTTTCTTATTTTCCCAGTAGCTTTGGTATGTTCACCCTTTAAACAACAGGGCAGTAAAATATTATTTTTTTTTTTTTCACACGAAAAGGTGTGTTATGGCAATAGCGAAATGGCTTTGCAAATTTGTCCGGGAATCGATTCAACTATAATGTAGTGTTAGCAGCGGACCGATATAGGTAGATGAAGGTGAATGTATCGATATCGTCTGCTATATTTTTTTAGGAGACAAGATACGAGCCTTTATGTAGCCTTTTACGACAACAGCAGGCATGCTAAATTTAAAACCGCTTTAAAGATTTTTTTAAGTACCGCATTTTTCTACATCAATACATTTTTCACCGAAAAAGGTAAAGAATAGTCAGTGTATTTCAATTGAAAACCAGTATTTGAATTTTTTCTTGTAGTATGGTGAATGATACTATATAGATTTCCTAAAAGACAATCTACATTTCTCTGTGAAGGCGCATTATGTCTAAATAATAAAAAAGACATAAATGTCAATTTCTTGAGTAAACAAATTAAAGATTTATCGGTCTTGCTGAATGTTGTGATTGTTTGATTCATTGACTGACTGACTGACTGACTCATTGATTGATTGATTGATTGATTGATTGATCGATTAAATGATTAATTGATGGACTGATAGCTCGATCGATTGATGGCATTTTTGACATAAGCACCTCATTATCAAAAGTATGGAGAAAACTAGTGTTGTCTTGCGAACGTCCTTGAATGATTAGAATGATTCATTAAAGGGTTGATTGATTGATTGATTGATTGATTGATTGATTGATTGGCCGGTTGATTGATTGGCCGGTTGATTGATTGATTGATTGATTGATTGATTGATTGATCGATCGATCGATCAATCGATCAATCTACGTAAAGTTAAATGTATGGGTGACTTAAGCAGATAGTATGAACTTATTGACTGAATGGGACGGCTGGACGAGAAAATATTTGGCTCGAAGTCATGGTGTACAGACCAAGCGCAGCGAGGTCCCTGCTCCATGACCGAGAACCAAATACTTTCCCGTCCGGGCTGATACAACACAGTCAATAAAAAGAAACTTTCGAATACTTAATAAAAGTTTAGGTGCGCGCGCTCTAAATGAACAAATAGGGAGTTTAAGCAAATCGCTACGGCTGCCGTTACTGAAAAGGTCTGGGGAGAGTACGTTTCGACAGTCCACCAAATTTAAGTTTATAAAGCAAAGCGAAATACAAAGTAGCTGAAGATCTCTTTTATTTAACTTCTCACAGCCAAATGGTTTCGTTCAAAGAGATAGCTGTTATTTGCTTTGCTGGGACAAACAGAACATTTCTGAACGAAAGCGTATGCCGTACACTTTGAACAATGACAATTTAATCGATAAAATGTATAATTTCACAGACGAATATTTCGAAGACTATCGAGTGAAGAATAGAAATATTTCAGTACTCACCGAAGCAAAATAGTATCGTATACGCATCCACTAAACACTCAAAGCAAA
Organism: Siderastrea radians; assembly: GCA_964017195.1. Classification (NCBI taxonomy): domain Eukaryota; kingdom Metazoa; phylum Cnidaria; class Anthozoa; order Scleractinia; family Rhizangiidae; genus Siderastrea; species Siderastrea radians. The sequence continues at coordinate 37,044,969 of OZ024894.1, forward strand.
CACTACCGCAAAAACCACCTCGCGCTTAACAAGAATATTTCAGTTGTACGAATATTTCTATTCGCCATTCCAACACTTTGCTATTAAAAACTAATCGCGTATGAGCGCCAAACTTGGGAAAATTTTAGAGTGAGATTGACTTCAAAGGATATATTTTCCGTTGAAACTCTTAAAAGGCTGAGACATCCGCAGAAAACCTCCCGGCCGACGTAGTCAGAGTTCATGCTACGGCTGGACGTAACCGACTGACCTGCACAGTGTCTCATTTTTTGAGAAATGTACTTCCGGCAGCCGTATTAACGCCAGCCGTAGCGATTTGCTTAAACTCCCTAATGACGTGTGTAGGGCCGGACCTCTTTTTCCGGACGGGCTCGTGCAGCCTGTCCGGCACTACACACGTCAACTCTCCAATGCATTATCTATAGAATTGCGCCGGCAGGCCGTGTGGTGGTATGATAATTAACATTACCGAGTTGAAGTGTGATAATATGTATATGAAAACCACGCTCTTCCCTAGTGACATTTTTTGACCGAAACAACACGGTAATTTAATATGGTAAAATGAAACATAGTTTATGAAGTAAGGAGAACGTCTGCTAATATACGACCGCTTACGCGTCTCATTGAATGTGGTGTTGTCAACTGATCGTGGGGTGAAAGGGCTGTCACTTGTTTGGGAAACGAACGTTTGCTCCAGCAAAAACAATCAAACAAACAAACAAACAAACAAACAAATACCCTAACAGTTAGATAGCTGGTGTGACAGGTTACTATTAAGGCAATGTTCCTCCTTAAATTTGGTTGGGTGATTTTCCCTCCAGCAAGCAATACAGCAGGGTTCGGCTTTTTGGGCTTGCAGTAAACAAATGTGTATGGAGATTTGTTGCTTAAGTATTTCGTTGTTGTTGTTGTTTTTTTTTTGTATATTTCTCTTGCTTAACTTAAAAAAAAAAGATAGCACCTAAGGTAAGCGTTTAAACCACAGGGCGTAGCGTCCACGTACAGAAATTTATTGACCCACCCCCCCTCCCCCTCTTACCAGGCTGCTTATGGAATAGGGATAAAAAAGAAACAATAACTCTCTTTTTTTAAGTAATTTTTAATTGCAACACATACACTTTCACAAAAGACTTGCTTGCAATACAAATTATTTGGCGTACTTACAATACAATTACACTCACAATACTATTACTTAGGCTATTTACAATGTAATTACATACACATATTAAGCAAAATTAAACGTATACACTTATGCACCTATATATACAATCACAATCATCACTTATACCAACAGAATTACAATAGCTGTAACATGTCGTCATTCCCTATTGTTCGAGTATTGTATTCCTACATTAGTTGAATCTTGAATGAATGTGCAAGGCAGAGGCGTCTTTTCTACTACTCATTAGTTTCGATCTTGTATTTTCTCGTGAACTTGTTTATAAAATCTGGGACGAGCAGGGCGTCTTCCTTCAATTACCATTTATAGATATAATTCCGTAGAAATAATAGAGTATAATTAAGCTTTTTAACCAGATCTTCTCTCGTATTACGTACTCCGAACAGGACTTCTTTCAATCCTGGATTAAAATTGTATTTGTTGACCTCATTAAACCATTGAACTATGTTTTTGATAAACTGTTGTGTAAACTGGCAATAAACATATGTGTGGTCTATAGAGTCTGGTTTGTCACAGTATAAGCACTCCTCGTCAGTCTTTATTCCATATCTACAAATTTCTTTCCTAGTCACTACTATTCTATGCAAAAATTTGAAGTTAAATTTTCTTAGTTTCATCTCTTTAGAAGTGCTCTTAAGTGAGGTATAGACTGACTGCCAACTATCTTTATTCATAGGTATCTTCTCATTCCATCTTTTAGCACCAGTTTGGTCTTCTGTGTAAAACTTTTTTGATAAAAAGCCAATAGAAATCCCTTGATTTCATTTTAGCCAGATTTAAAATTATTCTTGGGTTCCAAGGCAAAAGAAGATGGATCAAATTCGAACTCCCTTGGCTCCAAAGGTAGTTTCTTACTTAATGCTTTAGCGGGAAGATTCTTAGGGATGGCGTGAACGACTTGACAAACTGTAAAAAGTTTGTCATTGATAAGACAAATTTGCTTTGAAAGGTGTCAAAGGATATAAAACGGCCATCGCTATCCATAAGGTCACTGATGGTCCGAATACCTTTCGAGAACCATTCTTTGTTAAAGAATGGTTTCCCCTCCAATCAAAATTTGCTTATTATTGAACAGAATTGTATCGCGCTTACTTGACGAGTCGCTGTTGTACAATGTTTTTAGGTCGCTAAAATACATGAGAATTTCTTTATAAAATTTTGGGAGGTTTTCGAAGTACTTTACATCATAGTTGCAATTAAGAATAAATTTTAGTCCTCCGTATTGCGCGAACAAGTGAATAGGAACACTTTTCCAGTTTTGATGTCCAGTGCATAGGAGTCTTGAAATCCAAGCTAACCTTAGCGCCTTAATCATAATTTCGAAATCCGTCATACGTAGTCCACCTGTTCCATAATCATGATAAAGTCCTGTTCTCTTTATTTTATCTTTTTTCTTCTTCCAAAGAAAACTAAACAATCTTTGTTTGACGGTTGAAGAGACATAATCTGGGACCTCAAGATTTGTTAATATGGAATAGACGAGTTGTGATATCCCCAAAGATTTCAAGATGAATACCCTCCCAAACAAAGTTAAATCTCTCGCTCTCCATGCAGCTTTTGAATTTTGCGGTCAAAATTATAAAGGTTATCTCCTTTTTTATCGTACGACAAGTGTATACCTAGAAATCGAGTGGGGCCCCTCGCAAGTTTTAAGCCCAGCGGTTTCTCTTTTCTGTCCGCCCAAGTACCGAGCCACATAGCTTGCGTTTTTTCTTTGTTTAACCTAAGACCGGAGATGTTACCGAAATCAACTAGAATTTGTAACGCATTATCGGCTGAAGCTCGATCAGAACATATGAGATTGGTGCCATCCGCGAACTGACTCATCTTGAGTTCATTGCCAAAAAGGCAAATTCCTTTTACGTTAGTACTTTGGCGGATTTTGTTAGCCATAAGCTCAGCAGACAAAACAAACAGAAAAGGTGACAGAGGGCATCCTTGCCTAACTCCTCTAGAGGGCTTAATCCAGTTTGGGGCAAAACCATTGTTTAGGATTGTGCTTTCTATGTTATCGTAAAATATCCCAACCCATCTTCTTAAACTTTCTCCAAATTGAACATTCGTAGCGTGTCTTGTATAAGCGGCCATTCCAAGGTATCAAAGGCTGTGAGAAAGTCTAGTGCTAACAGTAAGCCTAAGCTTTTCTCGATTTTGGTTTGTTCCATTAAGTCATCGATTAGTCTAATGTTCTCTCCAATGTATCTTCCTTTGATGAAGCCCGTATGGTCTGTATGGATTATTTGGGGAAGCATAGGTTCAATTCTTTTAGCTATGGCTTTCGACTCATATTGCGCATAACACTGAAGGGATCCGCCCTGTTACGAGATGCTATTAATTATTATCTTCTTACGTGCGTACACGGCGAATGTGAACTGAACTGCATTGAACAACTACCTTTATTTTAGCACGATAAAATTAATCGGCTGAGCTGGTGGGGTCGTGCATTATTAACTAAAGTTTCAATTCAAAAGACAATAAAAAATTAAAATATATTTACTCAAATAAGTATACTTAAAACTGTGCGCAAATATGATCTAATTCAAATAATAAAGATTACTGATGTCCGTAACTTTCGTCCATCTGTTTTATTACGGGTAATGGGACCAAAATTTCTTTTACTAAAGTCAACTTTAGTTAGTGAGCCCTTGAGAGCAACAGATTATGCAATGAAATGGAACTAATACAATAGCCGTGGTTACACGAGGCAACTTTACCTAGTAGGTAAATGTGAGGTTTTCGGGAAAGTTGCGTTTTACCGTGTAACTGATTTTACATCGGGAAAATTTGCTCTGGTAAATTTTCATGGCGAGGTGACTGAGAACAAAAGAAAATGCCTTAAGCAAAGCCATAGGTCAATTGAAGGGCCGTTTGGTTTCCCTAGGTAAGCCTACCAAGGAAAGGCCGAGGTTTGGACACTGCCCGTGCAATGCGTGATCAGCAAGTTGACACATTTTACATGTGGCATCTTTGTGTAAAAGATTCTTAAAAATGCTGCAAATCCTAAATGTTAACGAAACCTGAGGTTTAGAGCACGTTCTAATTCATGTGTATCGAATATTTTTACTTCCCAGGATTTGGTAGCGTATCCGATGGAAATGGTTTCTTCGTCTTCTTATTTGGTTCATAGAGAAAAACATTACGTATGAAAGGGCTAAGCGTCATCATAACAATAAAAAAAAATGACGGGGTAATACACGATAATCTCTCTGTTGTCCCTGGTTTCCTCCTAGAAAGTTAGTCAGCCAGAAAAACTCCCTGGGTACATGTAACCTTTATTACCCAGGTAAATACAAGCCTCAGCTATCTTACCAAGGGAAAATTATACTGGGGAAATCGTGTTTACCTAGTGTAGTGTCGTCACCTCAAAAAGCTAGCTGACACAAACGACTGTGACATAAGACTGATGGGAAAATGATTTTCAAATGAGGCTACGATAAGTCTTTCACTCGAATTAGGGTCACCATATATCAAATCAGTGTGACCGGCAATACACACTTGCCGGCTGGAACACCTTTTGATAATGCGCAGAATTCAACAGCTGATTCAATTATGATAAAGTTAATGATGAACTCCGTCTCCACGGTCAAGATGCCATCAGTGCCTTACGAAGGGACAAACTGGAGTTATAATCTGATGATAAAATAATGAGTCCTAAACATGAAGCTTTCAAGAACGTTGCATTGAGGATTAATAATTAATGGGCGTAAAGACTCAATAATTCCAGGTAGTCGAGTAATCACAAGTACTCAGACACCGATAGGGCATAAGGACGTCGCTGAAGGAAAGTTCTCTCCAGACCAAATGTAGATTGATATTTTAGATTGGAAAAAAAATGGAATAATGAGAAATTCATCAAAGACGAAAACTTCAAGAATCTATTCGTCCCGGGCATTACTGAGTTGCGCAAATGTAATGGCCATTATGCAATATTTTACAACATAATGGCCGGAATTCGTCTACAGACAAGATTTATTATTTTTAAATGGCAAGCAAATGTTTTAAAACATTGTCTAGTGTCCTTAGACGACTTTAACTGTCACTAAGAACGGATTTCCTCAATTCGAGAAGTTCATGCAACGGAGATACGATCAACACCCTTCGACCAAAATCGAACCGCCAGACCTCACTGAGCTTAACACTGCCAGAGAAAAGAGGAAACGCGAAATCACAATGACTCAAATCTTGAAAGAGATAGGCACGTGTGTTCTTTTCTTGAATGTTTTGTCAATGGTTAGCTTTATCGAACGTGATCCCCAAGTTGAATAAGGTAAGGTGCCAGCTGTAACGTAACTTACAAATGCGTTAAACTTAAAAAAAAAAAAAAAAAACAGCTGTATTCATTATGTTTGAACAGATTTTCATGGACCAAAGCCTTTTACCAACTTTTGAGGTTGCCACTTCAAAAGTTACTTTCGTCTAGCTTTCCGAATTAGCTATAGCAGCTGTAGCAGAAACCCCTGTTCTCTGTTTGGTAAAATAACAGTCTAAAAATTTGATCATGGTTTACATGCTTCCAAACAATACATGCACCTTCAAATACATATGTGTGTATGTATCTGCAACAGTTTAGACTCTTCTTCGTTAGATCGGGTAAGGTTGAAAACTTTTCTGGAGAAAAAAAAACATGTCAGAAAAAGGTGCTGATTTAACAAGCGAACTTGAATGCAGCCAATTATGCAGTGACAGAAACAAATACATGCTTGTTGCCAGATGAAAATTGGCTGGAAGTATCACAAGATAGACAAATAAGAACGGTCAAAGCAGTACGAGGTTCGCTTTCATCGATTGACTATGCTCTTTACTCTTCCCAAATTAGTCATGACGAAAGTCGTGACGAGGAAACCCTGTCTACTTGTTCTTCATCTATCTCACTTCACAAAGAAAACTTTGTCTTACTCTGGTGAACCAGGAGTCTGCTGAAGGGCGTAACAATTTTCTAGGAAGCCCTCAATGACATCACAGACAAAAGAAGGAAATTGCGGGAGTGATAGCGGTAGGTATTCTCCATGTACAAAATATTCCCGCAGTAGCCAATTTTCTACTGTAGCAAACTTATTAGCAGATTTAAAGGCAGGAAGGAATCAAGTTCCAGTTATCACTCCTGACTTTTGTGCCGATCGAATTTGTGGGGACCGAGAATTCGAACGTTAAATCTCAAATCTCCGTGGCATCGGAATTGTCGCACTTTTACGATTTACTTGACAGAGCAGCTTATAAACTCACTTTTAGAGGAAATAACAATTCTCTAATGAGTCAAAACGAAAACGTTTCAATTGATTCAGACCTTCATCATTACTACCTGTCCAGTTGTTAGAAAATGCAGCCAAGGAGCAAAACCAGAATAAAGAGAATATGCTTAATGCAAAGAAATTTGACTTCAGTGATTATCAAGTTTGCTTTAACAACCTCGGAGACAAGCCCGCAGAAGAGGTGAATTTGGATATATAGCACTTTGGACGTGGAGCCAAAGCTTTTAGATCTGATGAGAAACTTTGCAAGTTCAAGTTCAAGAGGATCAAATATATGAGCAATTATTCATATCATACGTCACTGCAATGAACGAGGTTCGTTTGAACCGGATTGTTCAACCATGGAAAGGAAACTTTTGAAAAGGTTTGCTGAAAAGACAAAGTGGAAGTACACTAGACACATGCATATTTAATCTTCATAAGCAGAGAGATTGTATTTTCTGGAAGAAAAATGAGTGTGCTTAGTGAAAACTGAGTTTAAAGGTATAGACGGACATATTCCCAGCCGGTACAAAATGTTGAAGGTTAGGTTAGTTTAGCTGGTGGAAAGAAATAACTACAACTAAGAGCGGGTAAAAATTTGATATGCCGGCTGCGTCAAAAATATCATAAGACCAGAATATTTCATTTCTTGTCTTGCTTGCGATCCAAGGTGTCATGTTTGGACTCTCCCATTTCGTTTCCGTTCCGTTTAACAGTGAAACGTTTTAATTTATTGATTTATTCGGGTTGTAAACAGCCGACGGATGCACAGTAGTTTTTGTTCACTCGACTAAGAATCATATGTTGCTTGTTGGGCAAGTAAAAGGGAAACAAAGAATCCTTTTTGTTTTCATTAACCTTTAATTACAGTGTCGCTGTTAAAATTAACATTTCAAGCATTTCTTGCTTAAAGCAAGAAATTTATTAAGCCACTCCCCATACTGTTGATTTTGGCAGATAAGCTTACATTCTTTTGTGTAGCATCATTTAAGTGTTGTAAACATCTCCAACTCGTTTGTTGATTAGCTGGGCTTTTCGTGACTGCTTGTAAAATATTTATATATGTCTAACGTGTTACAAATGTTTGTTATATCAAGTAACGTTCAAAAGCTCTAAAGAATCTTGTCTTTTAAACAAAACTTTGGATTATAGTTTTGGCACGTTTTGACGACAAACAACAAATTTAAATTTCGAATAAGGTATAACTTTTATATACAGGTTATGTGTTGATCACTCTTAGGAAAACACGCTTAAGATAATTGAGTTAAAAGAACGTGGATGTATATACCTTCTTCTCAACCTTCACCGATTATTCCATAATTTGCAGAGTTAAAAATTAACTACAGTGCTTGATTGCCGTTTGGCTAGTACACTTATTCTTAGTGGCCCAGGCCCAAATAAATTGGCTTTTAATTTCCTCAAGTCTAAAACAAAAACAAATTAAACCATATTTACTTTTACGATAAAGTCTTTTATCGAGGGATTTTGCCTATAATCGTATCGGAAAAAGTACAACAGGGAACTCTGGGTAAGTCTGGAGAGTCACATGTTAATAAAAAAACAAAATGGCGTCTTGTTGTATTGCAGATTGATCTAAGTACTCCAGAATGGCTTTGAATTTTGCACTCCAAGAACTAAAAATTGACTACGATAATAGTAATGAACTTAGAGTTGAGGAAGAAAAGAAAGGTAGTCCAATGAAAGTACATTTTATTTATTATTATTATCTTTTTTTTATTGCAACTACATTGCAACATTTTTTAATCGTAGTCGCCCATCAGGCGATCAAACCTCAACTTTTAGTGGACCTGTTCAGTTTTAAATCACCACTGGCAACCTGGCGACTGCCAATTTTTAGCCCTTAATTTGTTGTTTTCACTGATCCTTTTTAATCTGTTCTAGGCATTTATATGTCAGCAGTGATCAATGATGCAGCTTTTTCTTACAGTGAAGGTACGTGGAAGATATCAGTCATATAATTATCCCAGCTTACGTACCTAACTGTTCAGTAAATTGAACTGGATTGAACAGAGTGATTGGGTTAATTTGGGTTCGGAAGTCGAACACCAAAATATGTATACAGCTCTGTTTGATTCTATTCAATTTCTGAACCCAGTCAAACATAATTAAGCACAATTAAACAGTGTTAAAATCATTCAAATATACAAGATATTTAAACCATCTGCCTTATTGATTATTGCAACTGTTTGCTATATGGTGCTCCAAAACATTTACTCCATAGGCTCAAGCGAGTGTTAAATTGTCCTCCAAAAAATAGTATACCAGTGCAAAAAGTATGGAACTGCATTGGCTTCCTATCGAACAGCGGAGATACTTCTGATTACATTTAAAGCGCTACACAACCAAGCTCCTACTTATCTAACTGACTTACTTGCTTATTATCAACCTCCAAAATTACTTCGTTTATCTGCAAAAAAACTTGCTTTGGAATCCTACCTATAATCTTAAATCTAATGGTGGGCGTTCTTTTGCTGTTGCTGTGGCATCGATGTGGAATACCCTACCCCAATCTGTGAAGATTCAGCATCAGTTGACATTTTTAAATGCAGACTCAAAAAAGCACCTTTTTATAAATGCTTACCACGGAAGCTGATTTTCTCGTTTTATTATTATTATGTTACTATTATTATTATTATTACAAGCAGTCTCCCATTTTTTCTCTGGTGCATGCACACCGACTGTCTGTACTATGTACGTCGCCCTGGATGGAATTGCATTCATATTCAAAGTCTCAAGGTGTCCTTGAGCAGTAACATGCTTGTTTCGGTGAAATAGCAGACAGCATGTAGTTCTAACCTTTAACCAGAAGATGGGAGACTTCCGTGGATATTTTTCTCTCTCTATTACATTGTAGAACTTAAAAACAGATCTTTACGGGTAATGAGCAAATTGTTACGAACAATATTCCTTTGTCTATTGATTCCCAGAGACTGGAGAGAAAGAAAACCATACCAAATATAGAGGGTTTTCTAATGATTACGGGACCATTTAATTTGTTGTTCCCATATAGTCAAAGTGAAATTTCATTAGAAATCCAATATGGCCGCCGGTTGATGGTGGCTATTAGGTGTGGAAGGGAAGGGGTTAAGATGAGCGGTTTCTCTGCTCTTCCTGTCCCAATAAATAATAGGCACGCTTTGTGCAAGTGCACCATGTAACTTCATCAAAGCAAGGATGAGTAGAAATATTCCCTTTATATGCGTAGGCAAGTAAAACAAGAAGATATAGGACAATATAGGACGACAACAGCGGAATCGTGAGATGTTAATAGCTGGGATAAGAAATACAGGATAGCTCATGGGGTTATTTTCCTAACTGAAAGCCTTGTTACTGTGACACTGTTAATACGACCACATTTTTGCCCGGGGTGGGGGTACTCACTATAAACGGCTATACGGGGAGGCTCCGGCCAGCAGGGGTGTCTTTTATTTTACCCCGCAATATACTAAAGGGTATGGAAAATCGTCATTTCAGTGTATGGAAGGGTAAAAAAATTCCCTGTTAAGTGAAAGAGATGACAGCTAAGGATATGTATGTGGAAGGGTGCCACGTTTTTGCAGAAATAACGATGCAAAGCACATAAAATCTTGGAGCCTTTCAGTCCTTCTGGCTCAGGAGGCCAGAAGGACTGAAAAGGGAAAAATGTGACGTTCATAGGAAATTCTATTGCTTTGGCTTAGCCTTGAGGTATAAGAAAGGAGTGTCATTTTTGTAAAAAAAAGAAAAAAAGAAGTATATTAAAGGCTAAGAATTTGAACCTCCGGGTGGAGCCTCCCCTTATAAAACTTAATTGAGTACCCCCGGGCATTTTGTTGCCTTTTAGTGGTCATATCTAGGGGGTACGTATTCAAGCTCACTTCACTGAGTCTTGTTTAAGGCAAATGACACAAGGTGCAAACATCCGTTACAGTTAATTCGAAAGTATTTGTTATCGAGTAGGTTTTGGCAGTTACTGATCAGAAAAAGCCTTAGCACTGACGCAGAAGAAGATAAACAGTAGGGGTGAGATGACATTTTTTTTCCTTTTCAAAGGAAAACCAAAGATAGACTTTCATAACTTTTTGGTTCGATAACGAGAAGTGTTGAGGAATGCGATTGAAAGCATCATTAAAAACATTACTTATTGGAACGCATCGGCAGCAGTAGTTATCACAGGAACTTCCAAATCAAACAGGACTGGACAATCAAACAACTTCAAAAGTGTGAGACTTTTTAACCCCTTTTTTGATCTCCTCAGGCAGCGTGTACCGTGAATTTGTATACAGTTATTTTGAACAATGATAGTTTTATTAATCGCATGTGTCACTGGGTAAACACAGGAACACACAATAACTTTGAAGTTTTGGAAAAATCATAGTTCATATTTCTATATATTTATGTATTAAAAAATACAGGATCAGCAAATACGAGAAAAAGAGGAAACAGGGGTAGATAGTTCAACGCACGACTCAGAGGCAGAATTAGTAATTTACGGGGAACTTATCTACCATATAACAGCCAGTGCATCGGATTATTTCTTGTTAGCCCACAGGGGATATAGCAACATTCAAATAGTAGTACCCTTGACTTTCTTTCGCCCAAAACCAATAGACGGGCATCGGTTGTGAATTACAACTTTTTTATTCAGCCACAAAAAGCAATCTACAACAGGGGGATTCTTGATTTACACTAAATACTGAATTATAATAAAAACGTGTATAAAAAATAGAGAAATAAAAAACAAGAGGATAAACTCTTGTAAGGATAATATAAAGCAGCATTAAATTCGCTTTCAAGAACTGTTGTCGCTAAAATTTAACAGTGGACGAAAACCAGCGATAAATAATGGAAATTAAAGGTGACTAGACACGTACTGGTGACTCGTCAACGGCCTTTGCAGTTGTTTTAAGGCCTCTTTTCCCCTATGTTATAGTTCAAGCGTAACTACATGCTATGGAAAAACAAAATATACTACGCAAGCGTTGTTTTCCAATAATATATTTATTGGAAGCATGAATTTTACTAAGCCGCTCACGAACAGCAAGGCACAACAAACACTTCGTTTTAAAACTTTTGCACCGAAGGTAAAATATATTTAACTATTGCCAAAAAAAAAACACTAACTACAACTAGGTTAAGTACATTGCTAAAAATATAATCCCCCTATTTATTCTAAAAGTGCCCGTTTCAGAACATTTCACTCAAACGCTTCATTTGATTCTCCTTTCATGGATTTTGACCAGACTCCAACTTGCTCAAAATAAATGACCTTTTCCGCGGACTTTGCATTTTTCAACTCATATTTCTCCCGATTTGGAAACGCCTCTTCCGATGGCATTATCCCCGAGTGACGCCTATTTCGGCCACCCATTTTGTTCCTCTTACAGAAACGAATAAGGCAAATACTGGCAAGAGCTAAGACAAATAGCCCGCCGCCGAGGGAAACACCAAAGATGATGGCATAACTTTTCTTTTCCTCGTCTGGTTCCTTAGTAGGCTCTAAAGTAAAGAAATAAAAAAAAACAACAAAACAAAAGACATGATTAGAGTTCCTTAACGTTCCTTGTTGCTTGCTACCAGCTGAAAGTAGAACGAGGACACAGGGTGGGGATTGAAAGAAACTCTGTTGCAAGAGACTATATAAAGGCCTTTTTGATGATGAAACAAGAGTTCATACATTAGAATCTACTTTGCCACATTTCAACTGTGATGTAAATCCTAGGAACGATCGAGATCGCCGAGCTTGCATCGAATTCCGGTTGTCCCGTTTGCTGCAGCACAGCTCGATCAATTGTTTTTATGAAAGACTCTATAACAAGCCCATTTAATGAAGGCTCAGATTTATCTGCGGTTGATTGGCCGTCGGCCACAATAAAAATTAAGTTCTAGATACCCCAATTGTCACAAGAAATTGGAGGCATATCTAGTTTTGTTCAATTTAAGCTAGGGATTTTTTTTTAAATTGCGGTTTCATGTTTTCCACAAAAGACAAGTAAAACGCAGCATTACGGAATTTATTCTCGAGTATTATTATTTTTTTTGTTTTCTGACTGTGTTCAGTACCATTTAAATAGATTTTTTAAGCCGTAATTTCCAATGCTCTAACATTATTTTTCCCCTTATACTTCAATATTGCCAAGTATATGCTACTCAGGGTCATAATAAATTGTTCGTGGTTCTCCAGTTTTGATAACTTTGACCTTGGTCCCACTTGTGCATATTGGGATAAGAACAAAGCGTTAACAGGAGATGAAGCCATCGACAGAACACGAAAAGTGACTGTTTTCCATTTGCGTGTTCTTCACAGTGCTTATTTAATTTCGGGAGTGATTATGTTTAATCCGAGTGCTACTGAGTATTTTATTACTGCTTATTAAACTATATATTTTGCTACAACTACGCTTGACATTTTTTTAAGTCAATCTTGTATCGTCGGACAAGAAAAGAACCTTGGTATTGACCTTAAACTATGGCACTAAACTGAAAAATTACTTTGGGTTCTGTCGGTTATCTGTTCAATAGACTCGGGATCAACTGAAAGGCTACCAAGCTTTCCATCACTTATCTCCTTTCTTAGGTCGGCAATGGTTTCGTCGGCCGTCATGATTTTTCTGAACATCAGTTGAAACTCTGCCACAATACTCCCTTTGCTGGAAATGACACATGACAACAAGCAAATAATATGATTACAACGGCGTTGCTTGTTTTTTGAGCACACACAACGAGAAATAATATGAGAAGACAGTTGAAATAAGGTATACCTTTTTCCCAGTTTTTAAACCCTTATGAATTAAACCTGGTTTTGTTTGTTTAGCTAATCACACTTTCTTGCAGTACTAAACCGATCCACTTATAAGAAACAAAGACCTGAATCAATATTAACCCTCGGGCGTACAAGGGGGGGGGGGGGGATTGATGCCACCCTCCCCTATAAGGTTTTCCTGAAACTTTTCTAGACGAATTATCTTCTAGATCTGCCGTTTTCAGTAGCTGTGCACAGCTAGACACATTTTGACACAAGTTTGGTGAGAATCGGTTGCTATGGTTACGAAATATGACGTCATAAGTAGCAGGTGGTCAAGCCGTTCTTAAAGAACAATTCGTGTTTTTTAACCCTTTTTAGGTGGAAAATGCAAAAAAATGTCAAGAAAAAGCAACAAAATGTTTAATTATGTCATATTCTACATGTTCAGCATCAAAAATGTCCAATTTCTAATTTTCGGTAAAATCCAAGATGAAATTATGAATATATGAAATTCATAAATTTGAACTGCGGAATGAAGAATTAAATGTAAAGAAGATCCTCGCAGTTATTAACGCAACTTATGCAGTTGCGAAAAGAAAGGCTGAAAAATCAGGCTTGCCGGGATTCGAACCCTGACCTCTGCGATACCGGTGCAGCGCTCTAACCAATTGAGCTAACAAGCCAACTGGGAGCTGGTCATTAAATTGGTTCGTAATATACCCGGGAAAGGTGAAGATGAAATTATGAATATATGAAATTCATAAATTTGAACTGCGGAATGAAGAATTAAATGTAAAGAAGATCCTCGCAGTTATTAACGCAACTTATGCAGTTGCGAAAAGAAAGGCTGAAAAATCAGGCTTGCCGGGATTCGAACCCTGACCTCTGCGATACCGGTGCAGCGCTCTAACCAATTGAGCTAACAAGCCAACTGGGAGCTGGTCATTAAATTGGTTCGTAATATACCCGGGAAAGATGAAGATGAAATTATGAATATATGAAATATATTTGAACTGCGAATGAAGAATTAAATGTAAAGACGATCCTCGCAGTTATTAACGCAACTTATGCAGTTGCGAAAAGAAGGGTATATTACGAACCAATTTAATGACCAGCTCCCAGTTGGCTTGTTAGCTCAATTGGTTAGAGCGCTGCACCGGTATCGCAGAGGTCAGAGTTCGAGTCCCGGCAAGCCTGATTTTTTCAGGCTTTCTTTTCGCAACTGCATAAGTTGCGTTAATAACTGCGAGGATCTTCTTTACATTTAAAATCCAAGATGGCGCCCAATATGGCGGCCACCTTGAATGACGTCACTGGCCGCCAGCAGCGCAGCAACCCATTATATGTACCTCATCTTGTGGAGTACATCACAGGCTTTCTACAAAAGGAGAAATCTTTCCAAAATATTGTAATATAACGAAAACCCAAGGGGGGGTTCCATCAAACCCCCCCCCCCCGTCGTACCACGATGGGGCTTTGACTTTGCTTCTACGTCCGAGGGTTAATTAAAAGCAATTCAGTAAACTTTATTTATTGTATCGATTCCTTTCATTTGATTACTCTTTCCTACTCACATACCAATCATAACAAAGGGAGCCAATATCTTGACCTTTCAGGGGGGGTAAGTTGTATAATATCATCAAGCTCGCAAAGAAAATGAAAAATAACATGGGATTTGAAAGTACTAGCGCTAGTAAGTAAACACAAAATATTCACACTTTCGCTTTGCTATAATCTAATAAGCACGATAGACACACACCTGAATGATGTGACCTTAACATCGATCAAATCTCCTCTTCCAGATAACGTTTTCCAAATCTGCAAGGAAAACAGTAGTAAGCTTTATAATTTCGAGTACAGGGGAAAAAATGTGTGGTAGAACAGGACGGTTATTTTTTATTATAAAACAAGCTGAGAAATGTCTGAAAAGTGGTTGTAGAAGACGAGCTTATTTAGCTGATTTCTTTTATAACTAATGTTCAAAATTACAGTTTCTATAGTTCCAGAATGCCTAGTTTCAAAGATTGCTAGTCATCGATACTCACGAAGCCCAAGAACTTAGAAAATTTTAAAACCAAGTACACAAAGAAAAGCACGAAGACCTGGCCTACGTTATTGAGGTTGTTGGGCCGAAGGTCAGTAGTTTGAAAGGAATTTTCTGAGTAACAATTAGAGCTAAGAAACCTGAAGGAATTACGATGGCTTGGACGGTCTAAGAATTCTGCTTACTTCCTCACACCCAAGCCTAAGGGATAATGGCTATCGGAAGCATTTACTCAATTCTAAAGGTAAAGAAACCCTAAACAGCAGTAAAAAGCTGCAAGAAATAGCAACCGCTCTTTGCGTGCAAGTCTACGTAAAACGACCTTGACGACTTAATCGAACTAAACAATAAAAAAAAAACATAAACTCAGAGGAGAAACAGGTGCAGTGGATTTTATTTAAAAAATACTCAAATTTATTGCCACTATAAATTTAAAACTTTCTTACACTAAGCCTACCTCAGTCTCTAACCGAGACGCCAAATCTTTAAAGGCAACGCTTTTTCTGTCTTTTAGATCGTCATTCCAGTCCTCAAGAATTTTAATTTTAAAAGCATGTACTGCAATATAATGAGGCAAAAAAGGTTATGTATTTTTTTACGACTGTGGATGCGTTCCACAACATTCGCATGTTTCCACTGCAATAAATTTTAGCCAATTCCTTATGTTTATTAAAGGGTGGTTCATTCACAATATTACACTCAAAAAACGATGCTCAATTTAAACTATGTATGGTGTGATTCCTTGCTGTTCTACATTTCTTTATTAATTTAGTTGCTAAGACAAAAATGAACTTACATTGGGTAAATTAGAACGTTGAAACCTCCAATATATAGCAAGCTAAAAATTCCCTCGAAGCCCTCCAAGGAAAAATAAATGATCCATGTACATCATAACAGACATTATGCAAACGTTGGGCTAGAAATGCCTAACCCAAATGCCCCTTGGATGGCCAACAGTAAAAAAACATACCCCATTATTTTGATTTGTAGTTCCTTCCAAATCATCTTCCATTGCATTAAGAAACTCTGTGTCATCACCAAAAGTATCTTCATAATCTACATGGGCACCTGTGGACATACATGTAAAATTAATTTATATCTTATTTCAAGTACAGATTTCAGCCAATAAATTTAATACAGAATACCATTATTTTCTTTGCTGTCAGAATACTGTTGGTATTCAATAAGATACAAAAAGTGCTTGGGTATTCTGAAGTTTAACACCATTCTGCAGTTGTTTTATTTGTTGTTGTTGTTTTTTTGTATAAGGGCCTGTTTATGTGGAAGGTGGGTGCCCTGGCTAACCTACAGTTACTGCTGTACGAATCATTTCAGCCGTTTCTGCAGCAATTTACGGCAGATAAATCGAGTTCATTCCTACACATGTACAACTATTAGGTAATTGTGTAAAGATTATCTTATCTTCGTTTCGCGGACAAAATGAATCGCTCTTTTTCTATGAGCTTCATATAATTCTACATGTAGTGACAATGCTTTAATTTTTGCCCGTGGCTTTCACAGATTTCTTCAGTGAGCTGAAGGGAAAACCGATGAAAACACCGCAGCGCCGCACATTCGCATGTTTTCTAATGCATCACCACTACATAAACTGTCAAAAAATATTTTGGCGGTTTTGGATACTTGCTTCCGGCTTTGTATGTGTTTTGCAATCATTCAGTATGACAAACCAGGGTCAGCCAGGGTTTTTAGGTATAAAGTATACAGGGGGATTTTAAATTGGGTATCCAGTATTTTAACGCTAAAATTGGGCCTTTTACGGGTATAAAGTATACTGGGTTTTTCCAGATTTTGGTATTATGCATGATTTTTAGGGGAAGTTTTGGGTATACTGGGTACATGTTTTCAGGTACATTGGTATACCACATATCCCCCTGGAAGACTCTGACAAACGTTTTTTATTTCCATTCACCCAGTTTGCTTTTACTGCAGACCAAATTTCCGTGATTGGAAAGTGATTCTAACCGAAAAGGAACTAAACTTACGTAAAATTTAGCCGCTAAGCTGAATCACGAATGCGAAAAAAACGGAAATAAAATTGCACAAGTTTGCGTGGCAACCACGTAGCTTGGCAACGAGATACTGTAATGGGCCCTTAATTGTCTTATTTGCCGTCGAAATACAATGGCAAAGTGTGAGTCTGATCGATTTGAGCTTTTCAGATATCATCTGCGAGCATCCGCTCGCCTGCGCAAAGATAGGATCCCAAAATACGCACAAACTTATTAAACATTAAGTTCATACCTTCAGTTGATATAGCTGCCTCAAGTTCTTCGTCTCCTGACTCGGACTGCGAAGAATCTGATAAACTTGGATCAACGAAATCGTGCCTTGCTCTCTTTGCTTCCTTCTCAGAATTTTCTTTTGTCGTCCAACATTCATTTTTCACTTCATAAAAGGCCTTGCGGTGTTTCCAGAAAGTTGCTCGAGAAAGATATTCGCTGCAATGGCCACAGAATAGCCTATTCTGCTTTCTCAAACGAGAAGACATTTTTCTCACTCGTATATTCGCGCGTTTCGCTCTCCGCCTGAGAGCGAGGCTGGCCGAAGATGTTTTTTCACGCGTGACACTGCCCACGTGAATCCAATGAGCCAATCATTTGCGCCGCAGCTAGCGTCATGCTTACGTGCAAGACCAAACTTGACAAGTCTGACAACGACAACGACACTCTCCACAAGCAGCTTCAAGCAGCTACACTCGTGCAATCGACAATCGTCTGTACTCAGTGTCTTTGTGAGATTCGTGAAGTACGGTTTTGTGTTTTGTTTTGCCTTGAGTATGGGAGACTTAACGGAAGACCGATATGAAGCTCTGCTAGCTGAAAACAGGCGTCTTCGAGAAACAATTGAAGAGCGGGATTCCGAACAAAGACGGCTTATACAAGAACTTTCCTCGAAGTTGGAGGAGCAGACAGCAACTGGGCCAAGAATAGGAAGCAGACAAAGGAAAAGAAAAATATCTGTTTCTAAACAGTGTCGTGTAAGTATTATATCATTTTAGTGTGCTCATCGGTCGAATAGTTGACTCGTAACGCCTGTCACGAGTCGGCTGTCGTGACAGTAAAGCTTTGAAAATATCTGTGATCTGTCTAGTAGTAGCTTGATGTAATCAATCTTTTTCGCTACTCTTGTTACAAATTCGGGTATTAATCCTTGAGTTTATTCAATTCTCCTCATTTATGCCGATATATTTCGAGGTGAAGCCGAAAGATTTCAGAAATATTTCAGAAGTCACACGTCGGTGTGATTATTACAATGAGCATGCGTATTAGTGCGCATAAGTTATCTGTCACTGTTCTGACAGATCTTTTTCGCTGTATTTCAATATTTCAATCCCATTGCATGTAGTTCAACCTATTCTCCCTTTTGCTGCCATTTTATTTCCAGTTGAAAACGAAAAAGGCACTCCAAAAATAAAACTGTTGTTATGAACTTATTTGATAGGCCAAAAAGGCAAAAACTTTCATAACAAGTGAGGAAACATTTCAATATTTTGGTCAGAATCTTTGTCTTTGTCTTAGAGCCCCAATTAAAATATCAACAGAATCCCATTACCACAGTAAACATATTTGTTCACTATTTTACTTACACATGTGCGATTACATGTAGCTGTACCTATGTAATGCATAATGTTCTGTTTCTTTACAACAACAGCAAGACGTAAGAAAGATGTTCAACATACTAAAAATGAATGAAACCTTTGAAGGGTTCGTCCTGAGTGAGAGGTAAATACCTGTCGTTGCTATTAATTTTATCATGATAAATGAAATCTTAAAAGGAACCGGAAAATCACTACTACAGTCTAAGGATGTGAACCTTTTTTTGTTTGATGGTTTGTAGCAAAGAAGTAAATTAACATGTAAAGGTGATCATGAGATTGTGTAGCTCCAAATAGACTCAATGTTACACTGTGCACATTTCAAGTTAGGAAACTACCAGTACACACAAAGGTTTTGTCACTGTGGGTGAAAAGTTAGGGACTGAGCCAGATCACGATTCTGCATACCCAATGTATGCAGAACTTGTGCAATCGAACCCAATCAAACAATTGGCGTTTGATTGGGTTCGATTGATTTTTGGTTCGATTCTGTTCGATTGAATGCGCTGGGTGCATATCACCATTTACTCAAGGTCACAAAATCACTCTTGAAATGTTTGGATGAAACAAGTTATAAAAGAAATACCCACTTTCTAAAAAATTTGCTTACATGTATGTCCTTCATCACTTTGAATCATGCTTTAAAAAATAAACAGATACTATACATGTATGCATGCAGCTGTGAAACTGGCTGCAATGTGACAAGTATTAAGCAATGATGGTCTGCCTGCAAACTTTTTATAGAGACCCACAACTGGTTGTACACTGTAAGCATTAATTATTTACTTCCTTCAGCATCTCTTCACTTGGCAATCAAAATGTGATCAAGATGGTTATCGATGCAGTGGTGGCAGACAATGGCGGAAATGAGAGGTGCCCTTGGACTCAAACTGAAATGAAAAGTATGTTTGGTAATCTTTTATACATGTAGATATGTCCAGGAGTGCATGCTGTCGTGATACATGCTTATTCTGATGGTGTCCCCAAGAACTAACCTCACTTACAGTCAAGAACCTTGACAAGTTTTTGATTAGTTTGCTGGCTTCCAGTTGCACATAGGATCTATGAAACATTCAGTTTCAACCACGGTCTCACAGAAATTGTTAAAATGCATTTCCTGTTTGAAAAGTTAACTTCGGCCAAAGTTTTGTCAGCATAAAATGTATTTATTGCCAATTGAATGTGTCATAATCCCTTGAGCGAAATGTTATTGGAAACCCTTTCAAACTCTGACGTTTGATGACAAATCATGAAGTTGTTCCATTTTTCAACGCATCTGATTGGTAGTTAAAAGCAACTGGTGGTCATAAAACTCAAACTTTTCTAAGAATTTGACTTGAAAGCAGTGCAAACTTTTGTAGGAAATTGTTATAGAAATAGTACAGTAAAAGAAAATTTCAAGCTGGGAAACTCAGTGGAGATCAATTATCAAATTTCCCATTCTTAGGCGGTGAATAAACCTTAACTTCCCAGGGACGGTGTTAACTTTTGGCTTTAAAGCAAAAGCATTAAAAAAATTAAGACTTTGTGTGGAGAATTTTGGCAGGAATTGCACAGGAACTGTGCACATGCGCGGCGTTTGACCACTGTGTGGTGTCTACTTGAGGCACGTTTACATGTACATGACAGGGATGTAGCTAAGAAAACACTAAGCTGGCTCATCAACAAGCCCAGCTGGCTTTTCTGGCCTTGGCAGCTCTAAACGTTTACCTAAGTCTTTGTTTTCATGTGAAATTTAAGCCGGATTGAAGTTCTATTTCAGCCTGTTAAATTAGCCGGCAGCCGGCCCTTAGCGACATCCCTGACATGACAGAGAATATTGGGTATAGACCCGTCAAAAAATTGGTCCGGACCTGACCACTTTTGTATAGAAACAGTCGAATCAAAAAGGGGGCCAGAGGCGCCTACATGTACAGTGTATGGCCCTGTTTTGATTTGACTGTTCCTCCACCAACGTGTAAACGTGCCTTCAGTGTACATATGTACTTGCAAACATTATATTTTTCACACTTTGCTTAGTGGTTAAGAAATTGTTGAATTATTCCAACACAGCTGTTGTTTTTGTTGAGTAAATTATCTTTTGCTAGATCACTCCTTAGAGGTTAAATTTTTTTAAGATGTCTATTCTACAATTTAGTTTTGTTTTCATGTTTTTCAACAAAATGCAGCACAAAACATGTAAAGTTGGCATGCAATCATTTCAGTTTTGGGGCATACATTCATTGACATGTTCTAACTCTCCTTAGGTGCTGCTGCCACCTACTTTAAGAGCTTGTATACTGCCTCTGAGAGAGCAAGAAAGGGAAAAAAGGAGGCCCATAAAGCACTTTGCAGGAGGCAAGGGAGAGTGCGTGACGTAAGTTACATGTTTGAGCCATAGCTGCATATACTGTTCTAACAAAAGCAATTTTTTCTGCCTTTTAAGTGTAATTGTTAAGAAATAGAAAACATGCTCTGTGTTTATGTCAAGTTATAGAAACACGAGAAATGCTGTGGGAACATGAGCCAATAGGCGAGTGTTTCCACAGCTTTTTTGAGTTCTCCCAAACTTTCACAAGTGTTTCTATAACTCGATAGAAACACAGAAAATCATGTTTTCTATTTCTTTAAGAATATAGCACAGAGAAAATGACGCACAACGAAGTAAAACTGTGAGCTATATTAACATGTAACATCAAAATGTAAATTCTCTTCATTTCGCGGTTTTACGTCATAAACATGATCAACCAATCATAGTAAGGCAGTCGATCAACAGAAAGAAAACAGCTGTTCGACATTTCTGCTTCAATTCACCATTTTTGCCAAACAAGGAAAACAGGCCTCAAAGTTAACTAAATTACGAGAAATTTCTTAGCCAATGATTTTACTGGAGTCAAGAGTCAAGAATGGAAGTTATATTCAGTTATATTTCGCTTCATCGACTTAACTCCTCCTCAGGGTTAATTATCTTTTTTGAAATTCCCAAAAAAACCCTCATGTTTGTCAGAGGGCTAAATCCATTTTGGGACAAGTTTTACATAATTCATTTAATATATGCTTAGATGCAACTGATGGTGATCTTTTATCTATTGTCTTTTTGTTTAGAAACTTCAAAACAGGAGTTCTACATTAGAGTTAATGCCTTGGTCAGAAACCAAGAAGGCGACAATTTTTAAGGCAATGACAGCACAGTACACAAGCTCAGATGAATCAGACCTATCAGAAGATGAAAATGGTGTGATGCAGCTGAAGGGATACCGGGTAAGGAAGCTGCCTTGGGAGAGGTCAGCTCTTACCACAGTGAAAAAAAGCCTGGATGAAGCCTACTTAAAGACCCTTCATCCAAGGCCAACATACTTGAGAGGAGTCCGCATCCCAGGCCTTCCACCAGAGGTCGCCCAGTTGATCCGCTAGATTGGGCGGTGAGGCCAGCAGCCATTGGGACACCAGCACCAAGACTGCCAACAGGCAGCGCATCAGGGACATCTACCTCTGTGTCGGCTACACTGCCTCGTACATCGACTCCACTTCCATCGGTTCCATTACCAGATTCCCTCCCCACACCCAATGTGACACCAGAGGCTGAATCCCCATTGGCTGTCACATTACCTTCCTCCACGTGTAGACCAGCAACAATCACACCGACTACATGTTCGCGTAGAGATGCCGATGGGGCACTAGTGAGTAGAGCTGCAAGGCCTCTTCAACCAGTAAGAAGCTCGCTGGTAAATCCTCCGAACAATTACCATAAGAACACTGATTCATCAAAAAGAAAAAAAACTACTGCGAAAAGGAAGCTTTGTTCTTGATTTCAAAATGACAATTTATATTTACTTAATTTTTGGTTTAGTTAGGCTTGTGCCTGTTTAGACATTATGAACATTTGAGCACCAGGCTTTTATCCAGAAAAATATCGAAGTCATGCATGCAGCATACTTTTCCATGACATTTTTGTCATAGCAGGGCTGCAAATAACAGTCGGTCATTGGACATCGGCTGACCAAAATTTGCTCATGTCTAACGAAATACTAAGTGTGTTCAGACATGATGTCCGGACAATTTTTTGATCAAAAATCATTTTACGGCAACAATGAATGAAATTAAGCCTTTTGTTTTTAGTGATGTCCGACCAAAATTTTGTTGTCCGACCATGATGGTGTCTTAGTAGGACGTGTCCTTCCAAGTGAAAAAAATTATTTGCAGCCCTGCATAGTAGTGTTAAATTGAACTATACTGTTCTAGTTGCATTAAGGATTTTTCACTTTGTTAGTATTTTTCAAAACAAAACAGAAGTAGTCATGGTTGTTGTTAAAATTGATAGGTTCAATCTTGAATCTAAACTCTTTCAATGACAATTTAAGATGTGCATTCAAGATGCAATTTGAAGTTTAAAGTCTGTTAGAATTAGTTTTTTAATTTTCTCTCTTTTATATTTTTACAATAAAAAAGTTTGCCCTTTTGGTGTTTAGCAGGTTTAGAAGTTAAGGGTGAAAGAAACCCATTTTCAAGAGTTTTTTAAATAAACCTGGTGTGAAATTTTTACAAGCTTGTCATTTATTCTTTATTACATCTTTAAGGTACAGTGGCGAGTAAATAAACTACATTGTCAATTGAAATTTATCTATTTGTCACTTGTTTTCTTATTTTAGTTTAAGTTTGGCCCCCCCTTTTCAATTATCCCAAAAACCAGACCAAGAGCAAATTGGGAGAAATGGGAGAAATGGGCGAAATTTACTGTAACAGCTACCATTCTGGGTGTTGGTGGTTTCAATAGGCCTATAACACAGTTCATTTACAAGCGAGCAGAAGCCATGCAAAAGCATTTTTTTTAACCTTGGTTTAAAACAAAAAAAAACATGCAAAGGGTAACTGATAAACAAACCAATTTGCGACGGCTTGAAAGAGGTATATTTTGCCTTTACGCAAACATAATTTCGCATAAAGCGTAGTTTACCCTTTTTTTTACACAAATCTGAAGCATATTAAAGTTTATTTAAACCAGATTTAAACCCTGTACAACGAAATAAAGTTAGTATAAATTTAGAATTTATACCAGGTTTACACAACTTTATATCGCTTATAAAGGAGTCTCTTTATTCGGCTTTATTTGTTAGTATAAAGATGGTATAAAGGTCATCTTTACAAAAGTGTAAATAGAGGTTAAAGCTGTGTAAAGTTGACCTTTAAACAAGCTTTATCCCTGCTTTACACCGAATTAAATTTTGTTTTTCATGCTGTGGTACAACTGGTATTTGGTACGTCTTGGGGTTTATACGCAGTTTCAGATTGCATTCGTTATGCGCAGCTCCGCGGTACCTTCCAGTAATACGCAATGGTCTTTTACTGCGTCTCTGAAGTTTTTCTGAAGTAAAGTTTTTCTACAGAAAGAACAATTTTTCTATATTTTGCTTTCAATTGATCTTCGTTTTCAGTTAATTTTTTTAGCCTAAGAACGCCCCATTGTTTCTCTTCTTTCTGTGCTCTGTAAAAACATTTTTTGTGCCATTGACCCTTATAACTACATTTTTCACTGCCTTCACCGTCTTCTATGCTCCAAACCGGTAAAGAGTCAAAGAATTCATCTTTTATCAAACTTTTGTTACAAATATGGCAATCAGTTGCACTTTTGAATTTTACCCAGTCATACGTCTCCATCACAATCGGCTTTGGTACGGTCAAACTCTCTCTTATTTTAACCTCTTCCTGCAGAATGTCTCTTAAAAACCTTCCAACCGCGTTTTCACCCCTGTAAACCTTTGACACTGAAACTTCACCGTCGCTTTTCACAACCATGTAAGAATACCCGCATGCCTCATGCCATTCGGTCTTCTCTGTGTAGCTTTTTTTCTTGCTATCTGGCCCAATCTCACAGCCAAGAATCTTTCTAATCAAAGCCTCAATGTCAGCATATATCACGTATGGAACCTTCATCTGTTTGTGATGATTTCGGAAAGAAAGGGTGTTTTTTCCCTCTTCAGGCATTTCTATCTTTGTCGGCCTGCCATCTACACCATTGCAATATTTTTTGTGGTTCTCAAGCAAGTCTGCTCTTGAAAAACCTGTCAGACACATCATGCAGTAGTGTTTTGCGTTTCTATTTTTTGTCTGATCGTAGAGCAAAGCGCTCACCCGTTTTACATAACAATAGTGTTGTATAATCCCCGACTCAATTAACATCAGGTTTATCCGAGGCACGCTTTTTTCTTTTTCACTTATCCTATGCGGAATCACACGATTGTTTTCCCAGCCAAATACGTTAATTGCTAGGTTTTTGTTTTGAGCTTCAAGCTTGTCTATCTGTTTTACCGGTGTTGGGAAATCGATTCCTTCGTAGTTTATACCATCGTTAACAGGATATTTACTTGGTCTTTGCGGGTTCTTTCCATCTTGTGGAGGAAATAAAGCAGCTCTGAGAGCCCACTTCAGGCATTCATTGTCTCTGTTTTGAACGTTGATTATTGCCTTCTTTTTTTCCAGATTGGCTGGAAGAGGTGAATAGGTTCCTCCGCGCAATGGCTGATAGCGTGCAACATTCACATAAGCTGTCATTATTCTTTCAAGAACCCATCCTGAGCCCCGCTCTGACCAAGACTCTATTTCACCCTTTATTCTTTCAACAAATCCGTCGAATTCTGTTTTTATCTGGTCCTCGTCATTTCTGTTGAAAACGTGCGGTTCATTTTCTCGAAAATAATGTTCCATGTACTGTGTTCCACCGTCTCTCTCTATTGAAAACTCTACTTGTAAACCAAAACTTACTTTTACGCTTTTTAATTTTTGGATTTCGTTTTCAACCAAATCAGTAAACTTTTCTTTCGTTTCCCTTGCAAACACAAAAAGATCTTTATTGTTTGGATTTTCTTCAGAAACAGCCATTCTCCAAATACGAAGCCAGTCCTGGAAATTATTTTGGGGTATTAAAAACCTGTCATATAATCCAACATAATTTGGTTTTAACGTTTGAGGCAAGTTTATGTTTTTCTCCTCAGGTATTGAACCGTAAAACATTTGCAGAACATCGGACGAATATCTTGCGGCCGCCATTTTGGTGTATATACTTGTGATTATATTTGTTCAATAGGAAAAAATTCTGGCACACTTTGTATATATTGCAGTGCAGACATTTCTTAAATAGGAAAATTTTCTGTGGCACATCCTTATATATTTATTATGAATTCGCTGGTTCACGAAGTCACGCGCTTTGTTTAATTTTATGCTGTTTGCGTTATTTACACACATGTAAAATGAGGGGTTCTGGCACTGAAATTTTATTAAGCGTTTTTCACCCGAAATGAGGTGAGCACGGGAACCTCATTTCGGGTAAAAAAACGCTTAATAAAATTTCTGTGCCAGAACCCTCCTGGAACAACGTAAAAGAAAATTATAAACACAGTTGACAATTTTTGTCGCGTTTAAATGTGTTCTGTTCGAAATCAGTATGGAACTAGGAATCCCCGAGAAATCAAATCGCGAAGGCATCTGTGCTGATGACGCGGAATCGATCCGCAAGAACGCATAAGAAGTTAAAATGTCGAACTCCAGGGACATGAAACTTGCAATTACAAAGAGTATCGAGCCGCTACAGCAGAAGACTTGCCCATTGGATGGTCAAATAAAATGTTACAGATCCTGTCATCCCAAGAAGTGAGGCTTGAAAACTACCACGCACTAAAACCAGGCTGCAATAACCGAAACAAACGTGGCCGATATTCTAAAAAACGACACAAAACCGCAATCGCTAACCAGGCTCAACCAGCCAGACTCAAAGTTGAATCGATTGAAAACCGATAGACTGCGAGCAGTCGTCAATTGGGAGAAGAAAGAGACTGCTCGCAGTCTAAAAAACCGAGAAAGGCGACAAATAATAACACCACCTTGCTTGTTATTTGTCACAATAATCAAGTATGTGATCGCCTGTCATTTTAAACCAATCAGAATGCTGCCTTCGGGGACGAACGCGGAGAATTCAAAGTTCAACGGCTTTCGTGCAGGCTCACTTTTCCTCGCCCCATTCTTCTCGCCGCCTCGCTTCGCTCGCCAACTTCCGCCGCCAAGATACTCGCGCGAATAACACACTAAGTGAGCTTGCTCGCAGGCTACTCTACAAGATGAGGTACATATTATGGGCTGCCGCGCTGCTGGGGTCCTGTGACGTCATTCAAGATGGCCGCCATATTGGACGTCATCTCGGATTTTACCGAAAATTAGGAATTGTCAAAAAACGTTCAAAATTGGAAATTTTTGATGCTAGACATGCAGAATACGACATAATTAAACTGCTGCCTTTTTGTTTACATTTGTTGCATTTTTCACATAAAAAGGGTAAAAACACGAATTTTTCTTCAAAAATGGCTTGACCACCTGCTGCTTATGATGTCATATCTCGTAGCCATAGCAACTGATTCTCACCAAGTTTGTGTCAAAATGCGTCTCAGGGATATGCACACAGCTACTGAAAACGGCAGGTCTAGGTAATAATTCGTTTTCGAAAAATTCAAGGGAAACCTTATGGGGGGGGGGGCGCCCCCTTGTACGCGAGAAGGTAACTACAGAAACGGTATATGGTTTGAAATCGCCAATAAACAGACGAAACTAAGTTTAGCTGCTGGCCGTGGTTTTGGCTTCTAAAATTCAACCGATCCCACAAAAATTCATCTTCAAAGACGGCCGAAATTCAACTATGCGGGCTGCCAGCGTGAAAAGCGTGAAACTGGCGGGGAATCTAAACGACAAAAATAGTGCTACAAACTGGCTGCAAATGTTTCGCTTTCATTTTATGAAAAGACAAGAAAAGTTCCTGGGGCATTAGACTCTGCCGTTGTTGTCTCTCCCCTAGGGTACAAAATATATTAAGGTCACTCGAGATACGATTCGTAACCTGTGTAGCGGAAGACACGGTGGGTATTTGTTTGGCCGAGTGAAAACCGGAGGTCTGGGGCAAGTGACCACCAAAAAAAAAAACGGGTATTACTAGACCCCGTCCTGACGGTGGGGTAAAACTGCCGTCGTGCTCAGTTCCGGGTTGTAATAACAGGCTCCGAAAAAGATAAGAGTTACTTTTCACGCCAGTTTACATTTCCCGCCAGTTTCACGTTGGACAGAATGACGTCACGGACAAGCTGCCAGGCTGCTAAGCATGATTCAAAATGGCGCCCGCATAATAGAATTTTGGCCTTCTCCTTTCAACGTTCCGTTCCAAATTTAAAAAAAAATGTCACCTTTTTCGTTCTCAACATCTCACTGTATATTTGTATCAATGCAGAAACCTGCTTGCCACCATGGACTGAATTCAAGAAACGTTGTTACAAGGTGGTAGAAGTGAAGTCCCCAAGATGGAAGGACGCATCTGCAAAGTGCCAGCGCCAACGTTCGCACATGGTGACTGACAATGTCCTCAGAAGAAGAAAATGATTTCGCAGCACAGCTGGCATGGGTAAGTACTTAAGCGTTAAACCACATACAAAATTTATGTTGAAAGAAAAAAATTTTCTTTGAGTACAAGTGAAAGGGAAGTTTCAGTTTTAAATCTGAAAAGTCCCGTAAACAGCCCTAAAATTAATTTCCGACACAGACATTGCACTACGAAGGAAACCCGAATTCATCTGCTTATTTTCAGTTAGTGCCAGCTAGTGACTCGGAAATGTTGATTTTCTTCACATAACTTTATTTTCTTTAGAAAATGGTGAGAAATCCTCTAAATGGTATTTGCACTTATGATTTTTATGTGTAATAATTTATTATTCCTCAAGAAATAATCCGGAATAATACTAATACACCTTGTAGCTTACACATCGCCAAGTCAAGCGAAGTATCATAATTCAAGAATTCCCCCGACTTCTCTCTTTCTCTCTACTCACATGTTATATTTTTATTCCATAAATTGCAACTTTTCAACAACTATCGTGCCTGCAAAGTCGCACTATGGCAGATATTGAGGACTTTCTGACCATACATTGGCATAATGACTAAAAAGTCTACATATGGTCAGGAAGACCTCAATAACCGCCATCTGTGCATGTCAGGAATTCAGAGGTAGTAGTGTATAAAAAGTGCACTCTGAGCTCTTATTCCATGGCTTGTTCTAGCGGACATTCTGAAAACTGGGAGAGTTTTAACAGTGTCAGTTTTCGGACATTTCAAAACTCTGGAAGACAATTTTTCCAAGACGTATGCACCCAAAAAGTCAAAGTGCGTTTCCTTTACATTACAGGCATATTCAGAGGTTAATTTGGAATTTGCAACGTGAGAGCTCAACTGATAAAATGTCATTGCTATCCAAGCAGAATGCTTAGGCTCCCTTGCACAAGGAAAGTTTCATGCACCAGATGCGATTTTTGTTTTCCAGTAAGCTAGCAACATTCGTTGACTTTTAACATGTCAATAAAAACAAAGGTTAATAAATAAGTCTTCTTAAAGGGAACGGTGAAGAACTTCGATTTCTTGAAATTTTGATTGATAACTGTTGTGCTAGCTGGGGGCGTGTTCATCACATAGACCCATTGTTGCAAATTCGGCCCGCGGCATCGTCGACTAAGTATCTGCCCGATTTTGCACGGAAAATCTCTGCTCTGACTTTCTTGCTTGAAATCATAATGCGATTTTTTTTCATATCCTTTAAGGCTTATACCAAGAAGAAGGAATTAACTCAAGTACAGATGTGGCTTGGACTGAAAAAAAGACACGCTAAAGCTGAATTTCAGTGGGTAGATGGTACCTCCCCAGAAAGCTTCACAAACTGGTCTCGAGGCGAACCCAACAACTCTAATGGCAAAGAATTGTGCACTGAGATGTTGGTTACCGGGAGATATGCGCTGAAGAAACGGAATGATGTAAGATGCGACACCACGAGTTACAAGGCAATAACCATTTGTGAGAGGCCCATACGCGATGGTGAATGAACCGATGGCTAAACAAGTGGCACTACCTTGTTTTCCCGAACACTTTTCAAAGCTTCGATAGATTTATTATTATTTTTTTTTTTCCTTTGGCCAGACCTCTTGTGGGACCTCCTTCCCAAAACCCCGTGCGAAAGCTGGGGAAGGCATCCTTTGTCAAGTTTGTTTTTCGTTTGAAAGGCGTTTTCTTTTATTTCATTTCGTTTCTTATTTTCCCAGTAGCTTTGGTATGTTCACCCTTTAAACAACAGGGCAGTAAAATATTATTTTTTTTTTTTTTCACACGAAAAAGTGTGTTATGGCAATAGCGAAATGGCTTTGCAAATTTGTCCGGGAATCGATTCAACTATAATGTAGTGTTAGCAGCGGACCGATATAGGTAGATGAAGGTGAATGTATCGATATCGTCTGCTATATTTTTTTAGGAGACAAGATACGAGCCTTTATGTAGCCTTTTACGACAACAGCAGGCATGCTAAATTTAAAACCGCTTTAAAGATTTTTTTAAGTACCGCATTTTTCTACATCAATACATTTTTCACCGAAAAAGGTAAAGAATAGTCAGTGTATTTCAATTGAAAACCAGTATTTGAATTTTTTCTTGTAGTATGGTGAATGATACTATATAGATTTCCTAAAAGACAATCTACATTTCTCTGTGAAGGCGCATTATGTCTAAATAATAAAAAAGACATAAATGTCAATTTCTTGAGTAAACAAATTAAAGATTTATCGGTCTTGCTGAATGTTGTGATTGTTTGATTCATTGACTGACTGACTGACTGACTCATTGATTGATTGATTGATTGATTGATTGATCGATTAAATGATTAATTGATGGACTGATAGCTCGATCGATTGATGGCATTTTTGACATAAGCACCTCATTATCAAAAGTATGGAGAAAACTAGTGTTGTCTTGCGAACGTCCTTGAATGATTAGAATGATTCATTAAAGGGTTGATTGATTGATTGATTGATTGATTGATTGGCCGGTTGATTGATTGGCCGGTTGATTGATTGATTGATTGATTGATTGATTGATCGATCGATCGATCAATCGATCAATCTACGTAAAGTTAAATGTATGGGTGACTTAAGCAGATAGTATGAACTTATTGACTGAATGGGACGGCTGGACGAGAAAATATTTGGCTCGAAGTCATGGTGTACAGACCAAGCGCAGCGAGGTCCCTGCTCCATGACCGAGAACCAAATACTTTCCCGTCCGGGCTGATACAACACAGTCAATAAAAAGAAACTTTCGAATACTTAATAAAAGTTTAGGTGCGCGCGCTCTAAATGAACAAATAGGGAGTTTAAGCAAATCGCTACGGCTGCCGTTACTGAAAAGGTCTGGGGAGAGTACGTTTCGACAGTCCACCAAATTTAAGTTTATAAAGCAAAGCGAAATACAAAGTAGCTGAAGATCTCTTTTATTTAACTTCTCACAGCCAAATGGTTTCGTTCAAAGAGATAGCTGTTATTTGCTTTGCTGGGACAAACAGAACATTTCTGAACGAAAGCGTATGCCGTACACTTTGAACAATGACAATTTAATCGATAAAATGTATAATTTCACAGACGAATATTTCGAAGACTATCGAGTGAAGAATAGAAATATTTCAGTACTCACCGAAGCAAAATAGTATCGTATACGCATCCACTAAACACTCAAAGCAAACACTACCGCAAAAACCACCTCGCGCTTAACAAGAATATTTCAGTTGTACGAATATTTCTCTTCGCCATTCCAACACTTTGCTATTAAAAACTAATCGCGTATGAGCGCCAAACTTGGGAAAATTTTAGAGTGAGATTGACTTCAAAGGATATATTTTCCGTTGAAACTCTTAAAAGGCTGAGACATCCGCAGAAAACCTCCCGGCCGACGTAGTCAGAGTTCATGCTACGGCTGGACGTAACCGACTGACATGCACAGTGTCTCATTTTTTGAGAAATGTACTTCCGGCAGCCGTATTAACGCCAGCCGTAGCGATTTGCTTAAACTCCCTAATGACGTGTGTAGGGCCGGACCTCTTTTTCCGGACGGGCTCGTGCAGCCTGTCCGGCACTACACACGTCAACTCTCCAATGCATTATCTATAGAATTGCGCCGGCAGGCCGTGTGGTGGTATGATAATTAACATTACCGAGTTGAAGTGTGATAATATGTATATGAAAACCACGCTCTTCCCTAGTGACATTTTTTGACCGAAACAACACGGTAATTTAATATGGTAAAATGAAACATAGTTTATGAAGTAAGGAGAACGTCTGCTAATATACGACCGCTTACGCGTCTCATTGAATGTGGTGTTGTCAACTGATCGTGGGGTGAAAGGGCTGTCACTTGTTTGGGAAACGAACGTTTGCTCCAGCAAAAACAATCAAACAAACAAACAAACAAACAAACAAATACCCTAACAGTTAGATAGCTGGTGTGACAGGTTACTATTAAGGCAATGTTTCTCCTTAAATTTGGTTGGGTGATTTTCCCTCCAGCAAGCAATACAGCAGGGTTCGGCTTTTTGGGCTTGCAGTAAACAAATGTGTATGGAGATTTGTTGCTTAAGTATTTCGTTGTTGTTGTTGTTTTTTTTTTGTATATTTCTCTTGCTTAACTTAAAAAAAAAAGATAGCACCTAAGGTAAGCGTTTAAACCACAGGGCGTAAGTAGTAA